>JBAMCL010000352.1:0-22457 GCA_037075165.1 Hirtodrosophila histrioides | reverse complement strand
CTTGGCAAACGCCAGCAGCGCATTGGGAGTGTGTCCGGCCGCTTCTTCTAGTGATGCGAGCCAGTGTTTGTTGAAGTATCGATGTCTTAGTGTTGCGAGTGCTGGGCAGCTGCATATAAGATGTTCCAAGGTTTCCACAACTCCTGGTTCCTTAATCTAATGCTAATAAGACAAAGGCATTTCCGAGTGCAGCTGAGTATGTGTTGCTCTTAATTATTCCATAGTATCAACATTAAATGCAACGATAACACAAATTTCAATTCAAAATCCAGTCCCAAGTCCGCCTTCAGCCCCAACAACCTTTAAAAGGTCTTGATCGCTTGGATATCACTGCCAGTAGACCCCAATGTCACTCAGAGGACACTCAAAAGCTGAGGTAGTGCCATGGAATTCGGGATAACTTCATATTCAAATAAGTCCCTAAGCATCATTAGCGAAAAATCATTTGATAAAACCCAATCTATCCTCAAACTGGCGACAATAGCGGTTGTAACATGAAGCATGCTAGATATTTTCTTTTCTGAGGGATTGATTCGAAAGTAGAGATAGATAGATAGATAGATAGATAGATAGATAGATAGATAGATAGATAGATATTAAATATTTCATCCATTTAAGGACCACACGAAAATTGACTTTCAAATCAGTGTAATCTCATGAAATTTCTGGTAAATCCTTGCAAGTCATTAAAGTTAAACAGGAGCATTGTTGAATGTGCAAGCTGAAGGAATCAGGAACTTCATACGTTCTAGAAATGGGTTGTAATTTGTGAAAGGATCGTTAAGTGACGTTTAGCAGATAAAATCTAGTCCTAATCAGCGCTAATGCGGCATCGGGTAGTTTGAGGTGGCCAGGATCAGGGGCTCCCTACGACCACTGCTGTGGTTGAGGCCAAAACAAACTTTTAGCTGGCCCAATGCGAATTGAGTCCTTTCTAAGCGCCCCTTCACACGAGCGGCATATGCAAATTCAGCCCTCAGTCAGTAGCCTATCACAAAAACTAAATACTCCCACACATGCTGGGCTGTGTGTGTGTGTGTGTGTGTGTAGTAGGCACCAACCACAAGCCCGTAGACTCGTTTTGCACTATTCGGGACCCCGACGACACCGACACGCATTTAGGTCAGGACACAACTCTATTGCGACTAAACATGTGCAATGCTCCCATTGGCTGCTGGCCAAAGCAGCTAAAACACACGCACAGGCACACACGCACACAGACACACACACACACACACACGGGGAAGGGGAAGGGGAGGGGGCGGTGGGGCGTTGTCGTGCCCGGCAAAAGCCAATCACACTATCGCAAATAATTTAAACAAATCTAGGACAGCGCGGCCCCCCGCCTACACCCCGGTGCACACCCATGGGCCGAGGCAGAAACAAGCGCAAAACATAAAAGCAGAGGAGGACCTACGCCTGCATACATACACACTCACACACACACACACACACACACACTGAGCCACGCACAGCCGAACCAAAGCAGAAGCGAGTGAGCGAGCACGCGAGCAGCCGAGCCGCACGAAGTGGCACCCGATGTGGCAAGCTCCCTACATGGCAAGTGGCAAGGCCCAGTGCAAATGCCGACGGAAGAGCACGACCACATACACACACACACCCACACAAACACACACACACACACACACACATGGATACAGTGGCAATAGCAAAAACAACTATGTCCGCATCCGTGTGTGAATAGAGCGAATAGAATAGAAGATAGCTGAGTGTGCGAGTGCGAGCGAGTCGGCGCAAGCAAGGACGATTTGCTAACCGAAGGCCAACGAAACTTTTAGTTACATACGCCACACGCCACATGCCACCCACCTACGGGGCCCACCTCCCTGTGCCCCTTGCTGATGACGCTCCGACTCTGATTAGAGTCCTGGCGCCCGGCCAGGCCCGGAGCCTCTAAAAAGCAAGGCGTAAAACTTAGCAAAGCGACCGACGAGTGCCGAGTACGTCGAGTTGACGAGGCCGATGACGATGATGATGACGATGAATGCGTTGGCAGGCGAGTGTGGCAACCGAATGTGGATGCAACGATTTGAAGGGCTTCTAACTTCTCGTCCTCGTCCTCATTGGCAGCGGCGATTGGCGCACGACCAATGCGTGGAGCGGTGGCAGCTCTAGCTTTCGTGGACTGCAAACTAACTCGAGAGACTTGCATTGCTCAAACACAAACACACGGATACACACACACACACACACACACACACAAACACACACAAGCACACACATGGCAACGCAGGCAGCGAATGGAATAGATAGACAATTGTGGTTGGTCCTTGGCAGTTTTGAATAGAGGCTGCGCCTAGCACATTCTCGGCTGTCCTTTGTCAAACTTTGAAACAATTTGGTATCTATTTGAACCTACTGCTAGAATCGTCACCCGATGGTTTTACTGGTCGATGTTCTACCACTAATGATACTACAATATTAAGCCTACCTAAACCCTAAACACATCCTGTAAGGCCACCAATAACTGTGGTTTACGTTAGTATACTTAATTTTCCTTACGAATCTTGTTGATACTATCGATAGTCCAAGATATCACTATCAAAACTATCAAGTCGCTGATATTATTATTATTATTTCTATGGTATTCATATGTTGAACCCACTGCAAAGCAGATGAATGGAAAGAAACAAACTGAATCTTGAATTTTCATATTGTTTTTCGTCTTTGCTTAGCTTGAGAGTCCTAAACGATTAAATAAAGGAACATTATCAACAAACTTATTGGTTGAACCTACCTCGAACTGCATGCTAAAATAGAAGTGGATTTTATAGATAGTTCATCAGAAATGGAATTGGGCAAAAGAAGATCCATCATTCTGGAATGAAGCTCATTGTGGGGTTTGTTCTTCATAGGTTTCAAATTCACCACAACTTATGTTTGACTCCCGTATTGTTGTTTGGAATAGTTTTTTGTAAGCCAGCCCGCCATAAGGATATTCTTCAACCGATTTTGAGTGTGCGCCGATTTTTGTACTCGCACCAAATAATTCTCAGTGTAGCACTGGGATATTTCTTTAGGCTGACAACCCTGAGCAACACGACCCCATACTTCGTTGATGTCAAGGCCAAATGCTTGTAAGGACCTCTGGCTAACAGCCGATTCGTCCTTTTGCTGCTACTGCTGCTGATGCCTCGGTTTGATTGCCGGGCTCTGCTCTCGTTGATTCATAAAGAGTCTATGCATGATACATGATAGACGAAATATTAGCACTAAAACCGCCAAACACCCGGCCACTCAGCACTTGAGCTGGAACAGATGGGCTTTACTGATACCGACTCGAGGCACACACATGCCAAGACACAAGACAACTGACTCATAAAGCTCGGGCCCACACCCATTGGCGGGGCCAGGGCTATAAGCCAAGAGTCGAGAGCCGGAGCTCGGTTTGGGCCATCGCTTGCTTGGTAATATGCGTAAAATGTATTTATGATAATGCAAAAAAGAATTACGTTAATGTTAATGCAAAACTGTTACGACAACAAGAACAATACGAGAAAATGATGACGGCGTAGAAAATGGCAAATGTTGTACAACCGAGCCCCGCCACCGTCCGTCGTCCCACGTCCTCAGCCCACCGCTCCTTTCCGCCTGCTCTGTTATCATAAAAGCTGATAAATTTACCCGAAAGACAAACTCGTAAAGGCAAAATGTTTCATTCTATTAAAAATTTTTATTGCAAATTTGTAATTTACAATTTGCATTTCGTGTGTTGGCTTTTTATGTGGCCCACACTCGTGCTCTGCACCGCCCCCTTCGGGCCATCCCCTTCTAGTTCCCATTCCGAAGCCCATACTCATATGCGCCGTGTAACAGTCCTGGGTTATTTGACTTGCGACTGTTGCTGCTTTGTTTTGCCCGACCATTTTATAACCGTTATTCATAATAAAAAATGTTATAGAACATAATTTTGGAGACATAAAAATGCAACGCGACATGAAAGAGCATTCACTGAGGTATCAGTAGCAACGGCATCAGCAACATGGGCTAGAGTTGTATCAAGTTGCTCAGAGTACGTGAAGGTTCCAGAGAACAACTGACTCCGAGCCATCTGACCGACTCTCGCTCATCTAGTTCGTTTCGTTCAGTTCTGTTCAGTAGAGTCGTTCATTAGAGTAGATCACTGTCGATTGCGGTCAGATCTTTTTTCCAACTCTTTTCAGCAATAAATGGTTCAAGGTTCTTTCAGATCCTACCTTCGAGTCTATCGACAGAAATTAATAGCGCACAGTAATGGGATAGTCAGAAAATAAATGAATATAAGTACTTGAAAACTGCAGTTTTAAATGCTTTGAAATGAATTCGGAACTAGTCTGATGATGTTAAATAAAATTTAACGAACCTATATATGTTTTAGAGAATGAATCTCAGACGAACTGGTTTACCTGATCGATTCGTTTATTCAGCAGAAATAGAACGTCTGAACTCGTTCCTTCAGTTGAACTACACTGCCCAACTCTAGTATCGGGGGCCTCGATAAAAGACATTCGCTGAGAGGCAGATGTCACATGGAACAATTTCTTTCTAATAAGAAAGGATGTGGTCCGTTTATTGAAGCCTTGGGCTTGAGACCGGTGTATCGGTACCGGGCAACACCCACACGTCCTTGGCCTACAGATTCACCTGCCAATGTCGATGTCGATGGCGATGGCGATGCCGAAGGCAATGCCAATATCGATGGTGCTACCATTGCCAAATTTTAATAACATGTCATAAAATATTTGTTTGCCTATAGGGTCATAAAAAAGTCATTACCCATGCATTCAGCGCGGAGCTCAGTTCTGACAATAGACGGCTCCGGTCTCCAGACACGCCCGGTACAGATTTTGCCCGCAACCTTGCCCCCGGCCTACATATCTGGCGCTCTATTGGTGATTGCATCAACGCTGACTTTGGTAATATTATTATTATTTTGTGCTGCTCCCCAAATGAAGTTGCATTAAAATAATAAATACATACTCGTATAATGCTGACCATTTTCTGCGCATCTTTTCATAAGGCATCAGGTGTCCTGGGATCCTTTTACGATCATCCATAAATGGGGTCGCCCGCCAACGAACTTTAATCGCCCGGCGGCAGTGGCATTGTTACTGAATGTTGAGCGCCATGCTGTAGACTAACCAGAAACTCCTACTTTTAAAATGACCAGGCCAAATGATAGTTCTCAGACTGCAACAGACGAACGACATGATTAAAATGATTATAATAAATCCAACCAATTTAAAATTAGTGCTGATTCTAGCACTTTCAAACCACCCCGCTCTCATAATCTGTCAAGTAGAATAGGTACTCCGAAACAATTAAAAACTGATTTTTATTTCTTATTTCTCTATTTTTAGAAAAGTTTCCTTTCCATGGATCGCATTTGTCATTGTCCTTCTCCTTGGAAGTGCCGTGTAACATAAGAAGGTAACGCCGAGAACCTGTCACATCAAATGAATCGCCCACTAACGATTCTAAGGATTCTAAGAACTGAATTTCAATAAGTATGTTTTTCACTAATCATCATATTTTGTATCTCAATTATATTATAATTTATTTTGAGTCACTATTTTGATTTTGTTACACCTGTATTTTTAACGAATGGTCACTCAACGGCAACGAACAATTTGAGAGCCGGGACAATATATTTTTAAGAGTAACTTTCTCCCAATGTACCAGGCGAACAGAAATCAGAGAAGGGTCGAAAATAACAGCTGGCTGCAATGTTTTGGCAATCGTATTATCTGTTTCTCGCAAGAATTGTTCGCCATTTTTATCTGGCGACCTTCTGATGCGTTTGTTTTCCTGGTACTTAGTCACTCTCTTCAAATTGGTCTTCTTGAGTGAGCCGGCAACGAAAAATTAGAGAGCCGGGCGGGAGCAGCAAATCGACAAACCAACTTTGTTCGGATGCTGCCATTTTTGAGAGAAACTTTCTCTGAAGGTACCAGGCGAACAGAAATCAGAGGAAGCTCGAAAATAACAGCTGAGTTGCATTGCTTTGGCATTTCGTATTCCGCTGTGGCCGCTTTCTTAAATGCTCTCAGTAAGAGAGCGCGTGAGAGAATTTGAACGAGAGCAATATTTTTATAGTTTCTGAACTCTCGCAAATCGACAATACATTTTTGAGAGTAATTTTCTCCAAGGTACCAGGCGAACAGAAATCAGAGAAGGGTCGAAAATAACAGCTGATTGCATTGCATTGGCATTTCGTATTCCGCTGTGGTCGCTTTCTTAAATGCTCTCAGTAAAAAAGCGCGTGAGAGAATTTGATAGAGAGCAACATTCTTATAGTTTCTGAGCTCTTCATTTTGTTGTTGGTTGAGCTGCTGGAACATATGTATGTATACATTTTCAGAAATAAACATATTAGTTTTATAAATAATTTATTTTTAATTACATATAAAATAGGAAACTTGATCACAATATTTAAATATTATATGTAAAGGGTAAACGAATCTTTGACTTGATCGGCCGGGTGCGCAGCCCATTGCTCATTATTTTGTTACTGTAATTGCTCTTAGGCATAGACAGCAATGAGCCTATCAGTGTTGCCAACTCTTCGGCTCATAAAAAAGCTAAATTAGCCTTCGAAAAAAGCTAGAAATAGCCAGATTTTTTTTGGTAGTTAAAAAAACCGCTAGAGTAGTGAAACGATATTTTTATTGAATCAAGTCAGCATTTTTTAAAATTTCGTCCAACATATCCTTTTTAGTAGTCTCATCAAGCAACAAGCTGTACTTGGCATCACCGATATCCTCTCTTAGTAGCTCTATAAAGTTTGGAGCTAAAACATTTTTTATAATGCTGGTGCACTTTGATCTATGAAGCTTCATAGCACTGCCATCTTGAAATTTGGTTCCGCACAACAATCCCAAATGGTCAATTGGGCTGACAGATGAGTGTGTGGCAATATATAAACATAATGCCGCCTCTTGTTGACACGTTTTCACAGGAACAGATGCAACAAACGGTATTTTGTTTGTCTGTGCAAAAGAAGCTGAAGAAGACTTATGTTTTGCTGTCTTGGCATGTGCGTGTAAATCCGAAAGTTTCGCATTAATGCTAGACTTGCAATATTTGCAAAAGCATTTTCCATCATCGGCTGCATCTAAAGCCAGCCAATCCTTAAATGCAGGGTCTTGCATCCAAGCATTACGCGGTTTTTGTTTGTATATTTTAGGCATTTTCACCTTACATTCGCGATCGATTTAAAAATTGTGAAATACCTCGTTAGTGATGGTATACAGCTCGATTAAATTGATTTCATAGTTAAGATCGTTGTTTTTTGCCATTCAAATGGAATACTATGAAGTATTTAAGTGTGGTCTCGTAAGGCATCAAAATACATGAAGTTCCAGATGGTTTTAAAAAGATAAATTACGCCAATTTTGCTTGAAAAATAGCAATAGTTCCCGCTAGCCGCTAGTTTAGAATTTATCCCGCATTTGCCAATTGCAACCCGCTAGATCTATCGGGGAAATAGCTAAATTGGCAACACTGGAGCCTATACATGCACGGCTCTATTCATAAGCCAATGCCTAATACAAAAACAATATTGCGTGTTCCCTTTCTTATCTCTTTTCGCTGGCTGGGCTCATCAGCAAAGCAACAACACTTCATTATTTTGTTGTTGCACTACTGAATTTCGGTGTAATTTTGTTGTTGCTCTTCGTTGAGGCCTGCACTTTAAAAAAAATGCTAGTTATGCTAACTGGACACGATATTTTTCTGCACAACATCTTAAGCGCATTATTTGCAAACCAAAAATAGTTCTAATAAAATATTGGTGATGAAATGGATCGCTTGACGCCGTTTGTTTTTTTTTTTTGCAATATATTTCAAATGTGAATATCAATGCATTATTTGCAAACAATTTCTTATTTCTAGCTCCTTAACTTTATCACATTAATGAAAATGTATATACTCTTTTTTTTCAGTGCACACAAAAAAAAAAAAAAAATGTTTGCTTTAGATGTTTAGTGTTTCCTTGCATACATATGTACATACATATGTATTGAAGTTTGCTCTTCCATAGGCAGCATTTGGGCATCCCTGCTTTGGATTAACCAGAAACCCCTACTGTTTAAGTGAACAGGCCAAATGATAATTCTCAGACTGCAACAGACGACCGACATGATTAAAATGATTAAAATAAATCCAACCAATTTAAAACTAATAGAATCTGCACTTTCAAACCACCCCGCTCGCATAATCTGTCAAGTAGAATATGTCCACTAATACAAATAAAAACTGATTTATTTCCATGGCACATTTTCTTATTTCTCTATTTTTAGAAAAGTTTCCTTTCCATTGATCGCATTTATCATTGTCCTTCTCCTTGGAAGTGCCGTGTAACATAAGAAGGTAACGCCGAGAACCTCGTCACATCAAATGAATCGCCCACTAACGATTCTAAGGATTCTAAGAACTGAATTTCAATAAGTATGCATATTTTTCACTAATCTATCTGAACTATACTCAAATTATATTATATATCTACAAATAATATTACCATACACATCACTAAAGTTACACCTGTGTATATATAAGCACTCTTCCTTCTATTCTTAATCACATTCTAAACTAAAACTGTATCATTAAATAGCCGAAGACCTTATAGCCAGCGCTATAAGCCGATTGTTAGCTTAAACTTTCATAGTTAAACTATCAATATTAATAAACAAATAAAAATAAATATTATAATTAATTTTGAATCACTATTTTGCTGCTTGTTACAACTATTTTTAACGAATATTTCATAGTAATATTGTATACTATTTTCAAATGGCGCTCTCTTCAAATTGGTTTTTTTCAGAGAGCCGGCAACGAAAAATTGGAGAGCCGGGAGCAGAAATCGACAATACCAACTTTGTTCGGATGCTGCCATTTTTGAGAGAAATTTCTCCCAAGGTACCAGGCGAACAGAAATCAGAGGAAGCTCGAAAATAACAGCTGGCTGCAATGTTTTGGCAATCGTATTATCTGTTTTACGCTAAGAAGTGTTCGCTATTTTTATCTGGCGACCTTCTGATGCGTTTGTTTTCCTGGTACTTAGTCACTCTCTTCAAATTGGTCTTCTTGAGTGAGCCGGCACCGAAAAATTAGAGAGCCGGGCGGGAGCAGCAAATCGACAATACCAACTTTGTTCGGATGCTGCCATTTTTGAGAGAAATTTCTCCCAATGTACCAGGCGAACAGAAATCAGAGGAAGCTTGAAAATAACAGCAAGTTGCATAGCTTTGGCATTTCGTATTCCGCTGTGGCCGCTTTCTTAAAAGCTCTCAGTAAGAGAGCGCGTGAGAAAATTTGAAAGAGATAGCAACATTCTTATAGTTTCTGAACTCTTCGTTTTGTTGTTGGTTGCGCTGCTGGAACATATGTATGTATAAGTTTTAGGAAATAAGCATTTTAGTTTTATAATTAATTTATTATATTTTTAGATTAAGAGTGACCAAGGTGTTATACACGACGAATCCCAAAGTTATATCTTTAAATTTGTTGTTGTAAAACGGGAAATATCTCAGATCCAAAAAAAACTTAACCTACGTTTGCTATACAACCTACATTCTAAATTTGGTGTCTGCAGCTCGTATTGTTGCTGAGATCGACTTAATGTTAAGTTTCTGTTATCATGCTGGTAGCATTCCGTTAACATTATACATACCTGCTGTTGTCATGCTGTTATTAACATAACCCTGTACAATTAGCAACTGTCATACCAATCAGCGACTGTTATATTATCTGAAACTGTTATATTATTTAGCGACCTTCTGCTGATTTCTGTTTGCCTGGTATTTTTGGCAGTTTGCGAGGCGGTCACCGAATTCGATTCTCAAACAGACGCCCCTTAAAGTATGCTGTAATATTTTCCCATATTTAATCAGCGATACTCTAACCATTTGCAAGTCAACTGTGACAGACTCTACTTTGCTAAAACAACTGAGCAGTGGATAAGGTAGAACTTTATAAGGTGTCGATATATCAATGCCATTCAAAACGTTGTCCGCCAAATTGCTTAAAGAATGTATCACGGAGCTCATTGTGCTGACATTTGTTGCTATTGTTTGCCTGGTATATCGCCCGGAAAGAGCGCTCCATCCGAAATTACTATTCAAGTAGAGGTCCAAATTTTGAACATCTAGACACGCAAACGATTTTCTTAAGTTGTAAAAAGGTTTGTTGAAGGCGAATCACAGGGAGCTGGGTAATGAAAGTCTCGTTTTATTGTAATAAGTATCTTTATTATGGTAACCATTAAATTATATTAAAACTAATAAATTATAATATTCATTAAAAATAAGATATTGAAATTTTGTCATGATTTGAAGTGCATAAGAAAGTTTCGATTTGAATGCTTTTAAATGCGGATTTGTAATATAGAGTGAAGCAAATTGTATAATGGAGTTTCACCTAATACTTTACTATGAACTGGGATTAACTACTCAATTCAATAATTTAGTTAGGTTTAATAAGCCTACCCGGCTGGGCAGCCGCGTAGAAAAATGTCCTTCTCCGAGTTGGCTATGTTTCCGCAAAGATGGTGGCACGGAAACCAAATGACGGCATGTTCCAGTAGCAGGCTTCCAAGATAGCCTATAATATACTATGTAGTTGTTGAAGATGTAGATGTTCTAATACGAGTGAAGTTATTGGTGTCTCCTTCAAGTGATTGGACATTCAAACTATTTTATATCTGAAAATAAAAATTTGTTTTTAGATTTTAGCAATTATATATTTATTAAATATCGTTATTTTAAAATTGTATTTTAATTTGATTACAACAAAATGAATATATATACAAGAGCTTGACTGAGTTGACAACTATCTCCACAGCCCAAACCTTAAAAAAACCTTGGAAGCACCAGTGCGATGTTTCTTCACGATAACTCTAAAACTGAGAGACTACTTTATATAGTAAAAAACAGACGGACAGATGGGCATCGCTATAGAGAGTCGGCCATAGATGCTGATTAAGAAAATATATATACTTTGTGGGATCGGAATCGTCTTCTACATTCCAAATTTGGTGTCTATAGCTCTTATAGTTGCTGCGATCGACGCGTTCAGCCGGACAGACAGACGGACATGGCCAAATCGAAATCTCTTTTGATACTGATCAAGACTATATATACTTTATAGGGTCGGAGATGTCTCCTTCTGCCTGCTACATACATTTTCACAGATTTAGTACCCCCTCTTACCCATTTTATGGGTACAGGATGGAAAAATTCCTCTACATCGCTTGTTCTCAAGACTACTTCTCGTGGCATCCATTTATTTTGACACAGATGTGAAGTAAAACCAAAAAATGGATTATTTCAAATGGATTTGAGAGTAAACTTGAGTATTATTCGGGCTTCTGCTAGTTTGTCTTCACCTTAAGTCAGATTATATTTCAAGGCAACATTCTCTTATAATATTTAGGGTGGAAACAATCTCTAACATTGTTCATTAATAATTTCTGCATTTTGAGAAGCTTGTGCCTTCATATTTGTGTATGGAAACAAATATTAAAAATTAATAGCCACGGGTTTGGAGAGAAGCAGCAAAGTAGTCGATACCACAAATCGTTGAGCCACAGCACACGCATAAGGACGTGAGCCTTGAAATTGCGCAGTGCAGTGTGGAAGGACGAAGGAAGGCAGAAGACGCCGCACGGAACTTAAGGATCACCACATGTTTGCATTTAGAACGTGCCTGCGAGAAAAACGATGTAAATACTCATACGCACAGGGGGCCACAGTGTGCCTCTTGCTCCTTTCTACGAATATGCTCAACTAGGATCCTATGTGTCCTAGTTGAAAGTGGGCCATCAAACCATCGATCAGGTGGCCCGGCCAACGACCAATCATACTGCCGGATAATATCTAATATTATTTTCATATTTACTTTTATGGGACTAGAGGACATTTAGGGCACGATTGCCTTATCGCGCATATGCGACGTGGAACGTGGAACGTGCAACGTGGCTGCCTCCTGCCTCCTCCGTCCTGGGAGGACACGCGTTGTCATGCCCAAGTTCCTTCTTACCCACTTGGCAGGTCGGCGGCAACTAACTAGAACCTGGGCCTAGGCGGCCAAAATCTTTGGCAATAAAATTCCTCTAAACACTCATAAAAATTGCAGGCATATTAAAAATTGTGTTTGTTCAAAAACAGCAACAGCCGCAACAACAACGTACTGTCCTGGTGGTGAGTGGGTGGTTCAGTGGGTGGGTGGTGGCTGAAGGCGGGTGACAAAGAATTTCGCTCATATGCGCTTTAAAACGGCGGCCACTCCACACCCAAACTTCTCGTAGAAGTCGCTCCTTAGGCCTCGGTTGTCCTCCCCATACCCATACCCATACCCGGGACTCATAAAAATGTATGGATATTTGAATAGAATTTGCAATAAAAAATGCCGTTAAAAGGCAGCAGCGCTTCGAGCTGTGTGTGCGTGTGTGTGTGCGTGTGTGTGTGTGTGTTGGTGGATGGCAATAACAACTTGTGCGTTATGAAAAACTAATTTCTCTAAACATATGCGCATCGAGGTTTAAGCCAGAGCTGCGGAGTGGGGAAGTCTTGTTTTATGACAGCGGCACCCTCAAGAAAGCAGCACCCTCCCACACCCCCCCACACCCACACACCCCTCCCACTAATGTTTACAGCCCCGGATCGGGATCGGGATGGTTTTGCTGCGCGACTCGAAATTGCAAATTTACGAGTATTTATATTGATGTCATTTTATTTTTTTTACTTTGATTTTAATGCGCGCTCAAAATGCGTGCAGAGATTTTTAATATTCCTTGTGTCCCCGCTGTTCTTGTTGTTATCATTGTCTTTATCGTTATCGTTATCGTCATCGTCATCGTCATCATTATTTTTGTCATTTGTCACCAAAGATATGGCGAATTCACCAACTCATCTGCAGTACTCTGCAAATCAATCCCCCAATGAAGATGTTCCCAATTAGCCGAGCAGCGATGCTCCAAAATCACCAATCCAGGACTATACATACATATATGATGACAAATGACAATTACAAGGACATTCAGTAGCTTTGAACAAGCAAATGAACACATATTTGTATTTTTTAGAGTATTTTTATACCCTGTTCTGTATTGGGTTTGCGAAATGTCCGTCTGTCCCTCTGTCCGTATGAACGCCAGTTTTTTCCAGCTAGAGCAAGCAAACTTGGTGTATACCCTCAATATATGAAGTGTTAAGATCGTCTAAAAAATCCCCCAAATGCGCAAAGTCTATATCTTCCACCCCTGTAGAGTTTGACATACAAATTTGACATTCAGACTACTGTTTTTTCGCATCTCTTTCCGAACCCACAAATAACCAAATTGTAGAGGACTAGGAACAGAGTATACTGCAGTCGAGTGCGTCCGACTGCAACGTTGTAGCTTGTTATACTTGGTTTTAAGAAACTTTTTTGAATAGAGTTTATTGGGCTTGTGAAATGTCCTTCTGTCCGCATGAACGCAATTTTTATAATTTTTCTATAGCAACAAAATTTGGTGCACATTTGTAACCCTCGAACTGTAAAGTGTTAAGGTAAAATTTTTGATCAATATCAATAGCCAAGGCCCTCTCCGTTAGTCTATCTGTCTGTCCGTCTGTATGTATGAACGCAAGGATCTCTCAAACTCTAAAAGCTAAACACACCTAATTTGGAATGTAAGTTCGTGTATATTTGGCAGACGCAGATCAAGTTTATTTCGGATCTCAGATATATCCCCCGCACCACCATAATTCGATTAAAAAAAACCTTTTGCAGCAACAATTTTAAAGATAGTATATAGTCTTAGGATTTGTCATGTATAATCCTTGGGTCATACTGAAACTACTGTAAAAATGTCGATCGGATAATGAACATGGAAGTTATTCATCAGACAAGATAGAGTGCTAATGAATCAGACAAGATTGAGTGCTAATGAAATGTGTAAGTGTACGAAGATGTGTTTGGAAGTTGCAGACCTGGGTACAGCTAGTCTCGTAGTCGGGTACACTCGACTACAGCATACTTAATTGTTTATATTGGAATTTGACTAGTGCAAATCCTAATACACAAAAATACACTTTTGTTTAGTTTATGATTGATGATAACTTATATTTCTTTAGATTTTATTGTTTACTTTAGCACAACACAACCAGCCATTTTCAAGGTTCAATAGGAAGAGGAAGTTATAAAAAAGAGTGTGCCCGTAGCTTCATAAAAATAGAATCCTATAATGTTAAGTTTTGTACTAACATAAGTGTGAGAGGAGTAGGAGGAGCTGTTATTTTCAACAGTTTATATTAGGTTTTTTGGATCTTAAAAGTCTGCAAGTCACTTTTCATGGTGTACTGGATAAACCAGCAATCCATCCACAGCATAACCTCCCTGTTCTTTGGGGAGTCGAAAGATCAAACTGGCGCCTTTATTTACGTTGGGAGCCTTTAGACCACTCTGATCGGCTTGGTCAAGGACAAGAGGAGGGCGGCGACGGTTCCGAGCAGCCGTTAGCCCTAACAATAGCCAACTACAACAAATGCCTTTGTTCTCAGCCACAATGAGGCACCCTGCCCCTGCCACAGTCCGGATGATGACGTTGTGGGCACAAAATAGAAAAAATCGAAAACACTCGCCTGTGTTCCGAGCTTCACTTTCGAATCAATTCCACTGAAATGTGCATAGCGCAATCGCAGTTTTGTGATGCACCTTCCAGCTTCCTGAGGAAGGGTTTCGAAAGTGGAATTCAGAACAGGAACAACAATCAGAAATCAATCGATTTATTAGCCTCGCCTCCGTTTGTGTCGAGGAAAGCTCTTGTAGGTGTTCGGCTCAGTTAGAGGCTGTAATTACAAGTAGCGCTATAATACTGCCCACAACCTTCCCCGCTCCAGCTCTCTATCCCTTACGCCCGTCCCAGAGTGCACGTTTATTGGCTTTTGCATAGTTTCACTCTGGGGCAGGACCCGGTGCACTATGGGTACAGTGGACAAAATTAGTGGCAATAAATAATAGAGGGTACCTGGGTGGGTTTTTCCTTCAGACAAACGATATAGGTACTCTAGATCCGACCAAGATCCTTGCATTCATGCAGGAGATAGGGTTGATGAGTGAGCTTTAGGCTTAGAAGGGGGCACAATAGATCTCAAAGGTCCATCACTAATAATAATAATAATAATAATAGAGGGAGAGATCTGTGGATCAAGGTTGTCAAAGTTCATCCTGATGGCTTGAAGGATGGGAGAAATTACTCCTTACCCCAGACTGAAAGTTGGCTTGTCTGCTGAATCGAATTCCAATTCAATCTACGCAATATTAATAGTCTGATAGCTGATGAGACAAGTTGTTTCCACAACAAAGGTTCCCTTAACCTATTATGCGATCCTTAACACCCAAAATGCTGAATTCTCCCTGAGCTCCTTAGATGATTCCGTCATTTTGTTATGCTCTGTGTAAAAAGAGCGAAAACAGGACTCATTTCTGATGTGTTTGAAATGGAAATCGGTAATTTTAAATGCCTTTTACAAAAAAAGGACTTATGCCGCGAAATGTGACCATTTTTTTGTATAGTGCAACGAGAGCTCCAATCAGGTCTCCACCTCAGTACCACAAGTGCTTTTGTTGTTGTGGTTGTTGTTGTGGTTGTTGTTGTTGTTTTGAATGTTGTTCCAACCACTTGGCAGTCAAAGCGTTGCAAAATTGCACACAAAAGCGTCGAGTGCCTCAAATGCAAAAGGCAATAACAAAAGCAAAACCAGCAGCAAATCGCCAATGTTATCTGAATAGCATTTAGCAATGTGAGAAGGTAAGCATTAGTTGCCGCTGCCCCTGCCCCTGCCCCTGCCACTGCCCCATCCCTGTTGGCCATTTTAAATAGAAATGTGAAAGGTGCAACGTGTGGCATTGTGCGCTGGCTTCAATTGATGCGGCCAAACTGTGTAGATAAACGTTAATCGACAACTTAAGAGCTAAGCCCGGGAAGAAGGGAGGACCCTTCGTCCGGCATTTGGGCAAAAAAAGTCAGTAATTTTGTAATGAAACAAAATTTATGTGGATGCCACATACAATAACAGGCGGCGAGGTGAGCTGGAAGGAGTCAGACAGACAGACAGGACAAAACAACGCAAAAAAGCAACGCGTGATATGTGCAACAAAACACGATGGCAGGACGACGAAAAAGGACGACACAAAATGCCGAAAAAACGATGTGCGCCCTTGCAACTAACAGGCTGCAATCTCCCCCCATCCCCCATCCTGCCCCGCATTATCCGCCCGCTGCAGCGCCTCCGTTGATGGCCGATGGGTCAATCCAACGAGGAGGTCCTCGAAGCACAGCCGGCCGCGTGTGAAGCCGGCGATTATGTGACGCGCTTGGCAACAAAGACAACAGCGGCGCGGCGCGGGCGGGGCGGTGGCACAACAAAAATTGCGACCCACATTCGACCCACAACAAAACAACAGCCGCAATGGGCGGGCGGGGCCCGGGCATGGGCCGTTTTTAATGGCGAAAAATAAAAGAGTGTTTTGCTGAAATTTGTGTGCGTGAAAAAAGGACAAGCAGGATGCAGGATGCAGGATGCATTCCTGCCTGCCACTCCCCCTCCCCCTCCCCCCGACGCTAGTGGGCTGGCCAGCGTCAGCATAATGCAAGCCTACACAAACATTTTATTTGCAACGTTCGCTGCGGCAGCGCCAGCAGAAAGCCTACAAAAAAAAGCGCAAAATAATCCCAAAACAACCAAAAAAGCTGCAAAGGCAACAAAAATGCACGCCGATAGCTAAAATACATATATGTATGTGTGGCCGAGTGTGTCAGTGTGTGTGTGTGTGTGTGAGGTTATGTACATGTTCAGCGTACCTACTTAACACACACACGCATACACACGCACACACACGCACACACACACACGCTAGCGCGCAAATGCAGCCAATAAAAATGCAGCGGCAAAAATTGCGTGCAACAGGAAAAATAAAAATGCAAAAATCAAACAAAAAGCCGCCCAAAAACAAGAAAATACAAAAAAACAAAAAAAACAAAAAAAAGGAAATAGCAAAAAATACAAAAAAATGAGGCGAAAAAATCAAACAAATTTGCCACATCAAACGGCCTGGGTGCGAGTGAAATAACAGCAGGTTGGTGTCCACTGGCGTCGACTGCGCTGCGGCGCCAGTTGTGGGCAGTGGCAGCGACAGCGGCAGCGGCTGAGGCTGAGGCAGCGGCTACTGCAGCTGCAACGCGGCCAGTTACACATGGGAGTAAGGCGGTAGGCGCCAACAAAACGAAATGAAGAAAACAAGCACAAAAAACACACACAAAAAACGAGCACGCAACAAAAAAACCTATAACAAAATATATAAAAATTGTCCAAAAAGAACAAAAATGATGAGAAAAGGAGGAAGGGAATAATAAAAAAAAAAAACCGTTACAACTGCGCCTCCTAAATCGGCCGTGTGCCAGAGCGAGCCAGCAACAGCGTGGAGTGAGCGAGAGCGCAGCAAATGCACCGTCCGCTGTGTTTGTTGTTGTTGTTCTTTTTTCTGCAGCAACTCCAGCAACAACAGACGTTTATTGCGAGTTTTTTTTAGTTGATTTGCCAACATATGCATTTCCCAGGTGCGCACTGCGGTCCGATCCTTGCTACGCCCCTCTGCCCCAGAACCCACTCTGCTTGCACAGCAGTTATCGATAACATGACCACTCGATACCTTCACTCGATACCTTCAATACTGCCATCGATTCTTTTCCAGCCCGAGCTATCTCAAATCGAAATGCTTTGAAGGCATTCAATGCGAAATATAGACCAGAACCGATCCCGATGTTGCTTGTAATGTACATACATACATATATCGGTTGTACATCGTTGCCACATGCGATTTATATCGATATACCTGCGTTTGCCCTTCGTTTCTACGCAGCATCAGCTGCCCAGTACAGAGCGCGCACAAAAGTAGGCAACGAAAAGTGGCCGCATTGGGCCCAGCTAAAGAGACCCGCGCTGCGCTCCTGTAACACGGCCAATGCATTTTGTCGATGCAGTTCCGATGCAGCGCCGACGAGTGCGAGAGCTGATGACTTTTGGTCCTGCCGGCCGGCAGGACGAAGTGCGACAGAGAGCAGCGACATAGTGTGAGATGGCAAATGGAGCAGGAGGCGAGCGGCGGACAGCAGGCGACTCCTGTGCAGCCAGCGCAGCATATGTGTGTGTATATGAGGACATGTGGCCATGTGGGCAAGGATTCGCAGCTCGAGGAGCCGATGCAGGCGGTGCAGCGACCACCCAATACAACGACCACACACAAACGAGAACTGCGCAAAATAGACCAAAAAGCAAAATAAAATAAAAAACGTCCATAAATAAATAAAATTAAGCTGAGAGCGCAAAATACAAAAAAAAAAAAAAAAAAAATGAAAAAATGCAAATGTGATGGCAGCGGAAAAAAAGTGGATGCTGCATTGATGCAAGCAGCGCAAAAGGAGGAGAAATGCAGCTGCAGTTGCAGTTGCAGTTGCTGCTGCTGCTGCTGCTGCACTTTACATACACTCGTGAACAACACACACACACGCACACACACAGGCTGCAGTTTGGCAATTTTGCAAAAAAAAGGCAACAAAACACACCAAAATTGCACGAACAAAATAAAAATAAATAAAAAACATGAACAACATGGGAAATATATTTAAATTTGTTACTTTTCTTGCTATTGTTGTTGTTGCCACGCACTATATGTCTGCCTGTGTGTATGTGCGTGTGTGTGTGCGTGTGTGCGTGTGTGTGAAAGAGCAGCGTAATATGAGCTTTCAGTTTTCTCATTCGGACGCACGGCGCAAAATAAAAATTGAAAAACTCCGCCCTAAAAAGCGGAGCGCTATTGAAAAAAAAAAGACAACACAAACAACAAAAAATAAATAAAAAGTAAAAATCAAACTAATAAAACTAAAAAAAGAGCAGCCGAAAAAAAGAACGATGGTAGATGGATGGATCCACCATAGATCCTGCCTACATACATATATGCATATACATGCTCGCATGTGAACGTGTGTGTGTGTGTGTGTGCATGTGAATGCACTAATTTAAAATGCACCATTTTTTTTGGAGGATGGGGCAGTACAAAGCTGACGCCTGCAGCTACCCACTGCAACCCAGCGCGACCTCCGCGCTGCTCCCAACGCTATTACCATTTATGGGCAACAGAAATATTCGATTAAGCAGCCCCTCAAAACAAACCCAACCAAGCCCAGCCCGCCCCCCGACACACATTGACTCATCAGCGCCCATCCGAAACCGAAAATTATGAATTTAAAATTGAATCATTGCAACAGCCCACATTTGGGCAACAGCCAAGGAGCAGAAGCTGCTGCTGCTGCTGCTGTGTAGAACCTCTTCCCGCCAAGGATTGCACACTTTGGCAACGATCCGAAGTCTACGCTTGACTTGAGCGACTCCACTTGAACAGGCAACCAAGTTGGAGTCACTTGTTTCACCAAGCTAAGCTTGAAACTCACTCACTCGTCTCACACAAGCCCATAGAGTTTCAAAGCGAGTAAGCAAGTGCAATAGATCTATCTACCTCTATCCCAAAGGAAGGACTCTTTAGGCGCTTTTTGGAATGTAGGCGGATGACACTTAAACATATGTATTATCAGCAGAATGGAGTCACTTGTTTCACCAAGCTAAGCTTGAAACTCACTCACTCGGCTCACACAAGCCCATAGAGTTTCAAAACGAGTAAGCAAGTGCAATAGATCTATCTACCTCTATCCCAAAGGAAGGACTCTTTAGGCGCTTTTTGGAATGCAGGCGGATGACACTTAATGCACATATTCGTATTATCAGCAGAATGGAGTCACTTGCTTCACCAAGCTAAGCATGCAACTCAAAAGCTGAAAGCTCACTCAGCTCACACAAGCCCATTGAGTTTCAAAGCAAGTAAGCAAGTGCAATAGATCTATCTACCTCTATCCCAAAGGAAGGACTCTTTAGGCGCTTTTTGGAATGTAGGCGGATGACACTTAATACATATGTATTATCAGCTGGATGGAGTCACTTGCTTCACCAAGCTAAGCATGCAACTCAAAAACTCGGCTCACACAAGCCCATAGAGTTTCAAAACGAGTAAGCAATTGCAATAGATCTATCCATTTCTATCCCAAAGGAAGGACTCTTTTGGTGATTTTTGAAAAGCAGGTGGATGTGACCTAAGCAAACACATATGTCAGCTGGATGGAGTCACTTGCTTCACCAAGCTAAGCACTTAACTCAAAGGCTTGAAGGCTCGGCTCACACAAGCCCATAGAGTTTCAAGTAAGTTCGAGTCAGTAAGTGTAATAGATCTATCTATCTCTATCCCAAAGGAAGGACTCTCCAGTGCTCACTATTCACATGCAAATCAAATGTGTGTTGGCTTATTACTGTAATGTTCATCTTCAACTCCAGATTGCTTACTTGGCTAGATGTGAGCCATAAGAGTTGCAAGCTCGTGGATTTGATTTGTCTACTTTCGAGCAATCTGCTAAGTCTAGATGAACTAAAATGGCAATTCGACTTGCAATTCTTCGTGCCAGTTTGTAGTACAGAGTCTAGGGTTGAGCATAGAATTGGAAATGGTACTAGGTGAAACTAAGTCACAACACTTTTTATGGCCAGGTGAATTACCACCCGGCTTGTTTGTGGGTGATGGGTGGTGGGTGGTGGTTGGTGGTTGGTGGTAGGTAGTTGATAGATGGTCAAAAGTCGAGTAAAGAGAGTCCCCCGTCCGCACTCGAGAATCGAGACTTGCGACTTGAGATTGCAAAAGGAAAGTAAGGCCAACGAAATGCGTCGATAACTTTTTTATTTCGAAGCTCTAAAAATGAGACATTTCATATTACTTTTATGGCTACAGCAACTGCTGTCGAGGCCTGTGCCTGTTCCTTCAGTGGGTTAAAAACAATTCGGCAAGTTTGAGGTTAGGTTACCGTTAACGGGTGCCCGGACTCATACTCGCACACACACACACACAGGCACACACACATACACTTAACGGCACTCAACGCATACAAAATTTCAAAATCATCAAAAAGTAGAAAAATACGCGTTTCATGCACATTCGCGGCATTTATGAGCCCATCAACGTCGCTCATGGATGAAAGTAACGCGTTTTATGCGTCGTTTGGGTGGCTGCAAATGTATCTTTTTATGTGGTTGCCAATGGTGATGGGGGCGGAGAGACCCGGCCATGGACCGGGAGCCAAGTGCCTGGGCGGGGGGGCCAGTGGGGGAGGGCGGCTGCTTCTCGACCACATGAGAACATAGCCGTACGGAGCACACGCCAGCGCCGTAAAAGGAATCGAGCCGAGCAGCAAGAAAACCATCAAGTTCAAAGTTTGGCAACGTTTATGAGCCGTGCTGCTGTCGCCAGTAAAAATGAAGAGCGTCCGCTCTTCTTCTTCTGCTTCTTCATCGTCTTCGTCTTCGCCTTCGTCTTCTCCCTTTGCTACTTTTTCTTCATTCCAAATGGGCTGGCCAGATCCCCGCCCGCCCTGCCTCACCTGCCTCCAATGTCTTACCTGGCTGCGGGCAAGGGCGTATTCGATATTTCGTCCAGGGGCGACAATGTCCGGGAACTAATTCCCTAATATATATATGTATAGATTCATTATCTTCTGATTAACTATAATATATGGAATTTGCATTGATCCAACGCATTTCCACGTGTGATAAGAAGGCGGGATCGCAATAGGGAGCCGACTTTACTTATAACCCAAAGGGGTTATTAAAATAATTAATAACTTGTCGTCAATTCAAAAGATGTCCTTTTTTAAAGAAATATATATGCTGTATATTCGATGCTAGAGGAAGTCTCTTTTGATCCTCATAAAAACGCTTGAAGACTCCGAAAGAATTCGTTCATTTGCGTATAAATTATGTGTGGGCTCAGCAAATTCGAATGGATGAACATATCAGAAATATCAAATTGAACTAGTTCCTAGTTAGTTCCTAAGGAGCGGGATGGCGAACTTCCCCCTGGACCATCTGAATACTGATACGCCCCTGGTGTTGGGTAACCCAGGGGCGATTGATAGCGAGCCGCATAGTTGCCATTCGGCATTTGGGCATTTGGGCATTCGACATCCGTGTACCGTGTATCCGTATCCGTATTCGTATTCGTATCCGCGCCCCCACCCTTTGACAAGCCGCCCCGGCAAACTACCAAGTGCTTTTACGCCCTATTAAAAATATACTTTTTATAAGCCATATAAAAAGGCGACGCCAAAAACCGAAACTGGCCCAAGTAAATCGCATAACCAAAATTTATTTCGAAATGTCTGCGCGCTTTCTCCAGAGAGAGACATTTTATGCGCACCTAAGTCATTTCGAACAATTTCGATTAAAAAACTCATCTAAACAATTTATGGCGGGGCGTAAAAATCAAATCAAAATACACGCGCAGCGGCAACACACAACACACAACACAGAACACAGAACAACAAC
>JBAMCL010000349.1:0-54785 GCA_037075165.1 Hirtodrosophila histrioides | reverse complement strand
AAATGTAAAAAGGTTGGCAGCTTTAACAGTAGGTTAACAGCAGGCTAACAGCTGTTAGCATTAGCAGAGACACAGTCGATCGGTATAAGTCAGGAGAGAAGTCGTCATAGAAAGAAGTAGAAAAGCAGAGATCGGAAATTAAGTTGAAAGTTGTATTAAGCCGTGAATGCAGAACGTTATATGAAAAGGAACAGTTGTAAAGCCGTGAATACCGTCTGTCTGTCAACCAAAACAAACACTAATCTTAATACTTTATAATTCTTAGCTCTAATTTCAAAATAATCTTCTTCTATATATATAAAAGTGAATGTCTGTCTGTATGTTCGCGATAAACTAGAAAACCGTTTAAAGGATCTTGATGAAATCTTTTATAATATATTCCTTGAAGTCCAGGGAATGTTTATAGCTATAGTTTGTTGTGTCATCACCACCCCCACACAACCACCCACTCATAAACGAAAAATGATAATATTCATGAGTATAATTTTACATTAAATAAAAACTATAATATCCACGAGTGTTAGTGTGTGTAAGTGTGTGGGGAAGGAAGTTTCATAGCAATTTTTTTACCGTGCCCTCGATCGACATAATAAATATTTATAAGAATCAAAATTTAAATAAATATAGTTAGGAAATGCGAGCTAGTACTTTATAATTCTTAGCTCTAATTTCAAAATAATATTAAATAAAGAATATTGTTAATAAACAACGATTCACATAAATGCAACCTAAATTGCCAGTGAGATTTTATGTTAAATAAAAGAATAAAATAGATTTTATTATTTATGCTAAATAAAATATATATTCAGTTATCGGCTGACAGTTTAAGACCAAGCCGAATCTCGCTTTTCATAGCTCATCAATTTTTAAATATAATTATACACATGTACCAAATTACTTTAAAACAATAAATAAATAATTCATTCAGCTATTCAAATCATTTGAATAAATATTTATTTTTACTATCAAACAATTTTCTTGGAAAATTACAGAAAACTTTCTGTTAACCGCAACAAATCTTTTTGTTGTAAATGCAGTAAACATTTTACTGTATTTTTAAGAAAAATGGTTAGACATAAAATGCATTTAATAGAACTATGGCAATTTGGCAAGGATTAGTTTAGCAGGGTTCGATCATTCAGAGAGGTTTCTTCAAGTCTAAGAATTATCATACAGATTATCGTTTAATTGTAATATATTTTAAATTCTAAAAACAAACAGAAAAGGCCCTCACTACTTTAATGCTTTTGTAGAGATATAATTCTCTTAACAATTGAAATTAAAATAATCAATTTACGCTACATTATAAGTTAGCTTTATGAGTAGCACCAAAATGTAATAATTTAGTCTTAAGGGTTGCTGAATTCTAAGCTGTTAATTAAATATTGTATATAATAACAAGTAATCAATTAAAACTCCCAAACTAGATTTCTTTTTCCAAGACAAGGTTTCTTTTATGTTTTTTCTCTTTTTTAGAGTTATTAAAGATTTGAGACTCCAAATTTGTACCAAATTCCGAAGCGCTACTTCAAAATAATCAGTTAATTTGTCTGGATTTAAATCTCCTTTCTTATTAAAACATAAAAAGGAATAATTTGATTTAATCCCTTATAACCTGATTTGAAGATTAAGATCTGAAAACTGGTTAGATTTCATAAATCGAATTCTTTTATGAAAAGTTTAAAAGCGTCTTTTCATAAAAGAATTCGATCAAAAGATTCAATCAATTTGTTAATTATAATGTTAAAAGAAAGGAGTTTGCAGATCAATCTGGAATCAATTAAGAAAAGATTTTAGATCTAAGTTTAAGAACAAACTGTTACGAAAGTATTAAATTCTTTAGTCAATTGAATGTGCTATAAGTTGTTACAATAATATTTAAAGTTAAGACTTAATCATTATACTATGTTCCCGAAGGGAAAAATAGTATATTGGGTTTGCGAAATGTCCGTCTGTCCGTCTGTCCGTATGAACGCAATTTTTTTGCCTTTATCTTTGAGCTAGAGCAACCAAATTTGGTACACATGTTGGTGTATATCGTCAGTTTATAAAGTGTCAAGATCAGG
This sequence comes from Hirtodrosophila histrioides, assembly GCA_037075165.1. Lineage (NCBI taxonomy): Eukaryota > Metazoa > Arthropoda > Insecta > Diptera > Drosophilidae > Hirtodrosophila > Hirtodrosophila histrioides. Next base: position 52,719 of record JBAMCL010000349.1, on the reverse strand, counting down.
ATATGTAATAACATGTGTACCAAGTTTGGTTGCTCTAGCTTCAAGGATGTGGAAAAAATTGCGTTTATACGGGCAGAGGGACATTTCCCAAACCCAATATACATTTTCCATTCGGGTACATAGTATAATAAATAAAAGTAATTAAAAGTATTGCAATTTTCTGCATTTCAGGGGGTTTCTTTTGAAAATGAACTCTCCTTTACAATAACTCTATTTAAGGGCACTTAACTGTAACTCAGAGCAGCTTAGCGGACAGACTTGCAACTGTGGCAAGAAGAGCATCTGAGAGTCGACTGATTGTCTCTGTAAAACTGCTGCCTGCTGTTGTTGGCCTTCGCCCGTCGAATTGGCAGTTGGGATTGTTGGCAATGTTGGTGCTGGTAATGATGCCCAAGTGCAGCTTAATTAACACACAGCGCGTTAAGCGCTTTTGTGTGCAACAGCAGCAGCAGCAGCAGCAGCAGCAGCTTTGAATGGGCCTACAAATGCGCATTGTCCTTCCGCTTCGGCTGGCACAACTTGGCATCCTTTGACTGTTGGCCTGTAATGCAAATCCGTTGCGTTTGCCAGCTCAAACTGTATTTAATATACAAATTGGCAATTGAAAGCGCCACAAGAGAGTGTGTGTGAGAGAGAGAGAGCGCAGCACGTGTGGCATGCCACAAACAAGCAAAACAAACGACTACAACTTCCTCAGTAAAAACCAGTTGCTTGCCGTGCATTTAGAGAGGGTAGCTGCAGCAGGCGGGCGCGAAGGTCGCCCACCCTCCCCCACCGCCTGGTCCTGCAACTACTCAGGCTTATTTAAATGCGATTTTGGCTTTGAACTTTGGCTTGGCGACTTGGAGCTTTGCTGCCGCTGCCGCTGCCGCTGCCGCTGCCGCCGCCTCTGCCGCTGTAGTTGTTGTAATTGTGATTGTGCTCTTGTTGTTGCTGTTGTATATGTGGGTTCTTGGCCTGGCGGGCATTTTGGCCCTGTCTGCCGCTTAGTTTTGGCTGCCAAGCGAGACGCCACAATCACAACAACCGGTCAATCGCAAGGCCCCCCCCCGCCCGCTTCAACGCCCGCTTGATCAGCCAACTTACTTTATAGCCTTTAAGGTAAAAAAATATATATATATAATGCGCTCCCCAAGCAGCGCCCACCCCCGCTCCGTAGCTGCTTTATCGTCATCGTCAGCATCCACGTCGTCGTCGTCGCTGCTCCCCCTCTGTGCGCCCCGGCACACACACATAACTCAGCCGGGGGGCAAGTTTGTCCAAAAATGCTTGAGGCGTGCTACAATTTTTATTCTTTTTCGTTTTTTTTTTTTGTATTTTGTATTTTTTTTTTGTTTTGTTCTTCGTACTTTTGTTTATTCCTCCTTTGGTGCGGGCCGGACTTGAGCAAGCAGCAAGCAGCAAGCAGCACTTGAGGCGCATCAAATTTTTAAACAGTCTGCGTTTATGGCACACAATTTTCGGACTCGGACTCGGACTTGAACTCGGACAGGGACAGGGACAGGGACAGGGAGACGGAGTCGGAACGGGCTGCGACTTGGACTTGGCATGTGCATGTGGCAGATGTGGGAGAGACGAAAATCAGTTGACCCCGAGGCGCACAACACCAAAAAACACAACAACAACAGCAGCAAACAGCAAAGGAAGCAAAACTGCAAAAAAGAGGTTTCTCCGGGGCGGGAGGGGCTTTCCCTTAGCCAGGGTTATGTGCTGCCAAAAAATTCATTTATTACAGAATCTTTTCTCAACTAATTTATTGGCTTAAACTGAGCAGGAGAGATTTCTGGTCTGTTTTGTGTATGGGAAGGTTTTCTTTTGGTTACTTACCGTTTGGGGCAGGAGGACTCCACCGTCAATGGTGATCGTTGATCCAATGCAACAAATGGAGTTCTAGAAGACAAATTGAACACAAATATTTCAGTTTCTTTTCATACATTTACAGCAAATACTTTATTGTTTAAGAAAATCAACATAATTTCAATATTTTCGGCTTTAAAATTGGTTATTTTTTATGTGTGGCCAAGATCATTACCAATTAGCGCCACATGCAACAAAAAGTCAGGCCCAAAGCGCCCGCATAAGAAACATAATTGCTTAAATGACACAGAAAACCAAAAATACTTTTAAAGAAAGGTTTTTGTTTTGTGGACTTTCTAAAAGTGAAATAAATAATGTAAGAAACTTTTGAGGCAAAATAAACTGTTGCATCTTAAGGACGACAAAAACACACGCATTTGGAGTGAGTAGGGGTGGATAGGGGGGAACACACACACACACACACATACAATGCAAATTGGAACTCACAAAAAAGTCGGTATATTTAGGAAATGCACTTTAACTAATTTATATAAAACAGCGCGCGAGTAGACAACAAGTTTGTTTTGTTAGCTGTTTTTGCTGGCAACTGTTGATTATTGTTGTCGTTGTTGTGTGTTGGTTGTTGCCTGTATTTAATTTCCGTTTCCGTTTGCTAGCTGGGGATTATTCAATTCAAATCGAGCGCATTGCTAATTGCAATAATGGCGCCGCACTGCAAAATCACTTAAAATGTTTACTTCCGTTTCCGGTTTAGTTTCGTGTGTTGTTATCGCGCCCGCCGTTTGTTGCCTACTCAGAGTTTTTTGAAGCCGCCTCTCAGTTCTTGCCTTTACCTGACTTGCATTCGCGTCGAGTGTTCGCTCTGAACTGAGCCCATCCACGCCAGCGAACTGCTTTTTACTCCGGCTCAAACATGTTGGCTGCCAGCCAAAGAAGCCCTCGCTTCGGGCCAGCCAAGCTGCAAAGGATGTCGAGCAGAACTGAGCCCACGGGGCAGGCGCATAAATAGGCTCTGGTCTGGTGTGATCTGGTCTGGGTACGCACGATTAGCCAGTTAGTGAGTATATATATCTATATATATATACTAACTGCTGCTTCAAACAATTAAAAACTAATTATGGGCAAATGTAAACAATTGGCGCCTTAGAATGTTTTGGCTCTCCAACAAGTTCGATGCGTGGGTTGCGGCTCGAGTTGCGTGTTGCGTGTTGCGGTTCGAGTTGGAGGTTGCGCTTGACGCTTAACGTTTGACGTCTTCAGCAAATGGCGACCTTGGAGAGAGCAGCAGGAGAGAGCGCAAGTGGCTACAACAACGATTGTTTAGTTGCTGCCTGACTTTCCCACCATATGACTGCCAGTTGCAAGTGTCTGTGTGTCTGTGTCTCTGTGTGTGTGTGTGTCTCTGTGTGTGTGCGTGCGAACGTTTAATAGTCTATTTCCGGTTTAAGTGCTGTTGTTGCTGCTGCTGTTGCAGTTGCTGTTGCTGTTGCTGTTGCAACTAAGCTGCCGCAATTAACTTTGTAACTGGACTTGCGTGTTGCGTGTGAAATGGTGACAGTTCTGATGGGTAATCAATGCATAGACAAACACACAAACACACACACACACTTACACAGAAGCATAATTACTAATGAGCACTCTACAACTACAACAAACATACAAGCCAGTGCTGCAAAACTATGAATAAAGGCGCCATCAAATGGTTTCGATAGACGCCACAATCGATACTATCGATAAATAAGTTTACTTAAATCGAAATTTTAACCTCAAATATATAAAAAACAGAAAAAGGAGCTCTTTTTAGCCCAATTTATGTAGAACTAGCTTAAGCTGTCAATAAGGTATTAGTGGATGAGTTACAAAAATATACAAAACTTAAAGAAAATCGAAAAAAAAATTTAATTTTTCAACTACATTTTGAAACTAATTCCATTCCAGTAATTGTATTATTTATTTTGAACATTACTGGAATGGAATTAGTTTCAAAATGTATTCAATTTATTTATTGATTGTCCCTAAATGGAACAGATTGAAAATATCAAACAAAATATTGAGAGAAAAAATTTAATATTAATTACATTTTGAAAACTATTAAAGGATATTTCAGCAATGTTAAAAATAAATGTAGATATGTATATATTAATACTCCCTGCTTATGTCTTCAAGCATGTACTTTGAACTTAGCATCCTTTTATTTTAATATTATGATCCTGTTTGAGAACCGTTTTTTATATTTGGAGGTTATGTTCAACTAGTTAAAATTTCTATACTTTAAAGAAAGAACCTTTTAGGTCGAAAATTCAGGACTCACTTTACGTTTTCCACTTTTAACATCATTTTGGGGAGGTGAATTTCTTAAAATGTACTAATTTCACTTTTGACACGATTTTGCGGATTAAATTTAATTGCCCTTAGTCTAGGATTGAAATCAATTGCCCTTGAGATAGTGTTAAGTTTTCTGACCCATTGACTGTAATGAAAATCTGAAATCTTGAGCATCTTCCCCCAAAAACTTAGTCAAAAGTGGAAAGAAGTCTAACTTAATATTCTTTCGGAATTCAGAACAGCTGAGAAATAATTGTTCGGAATTGGAAATGGGAAGTGAGCTCAAATGAATAGATCGAGCGAATGGTGTAAACTTAGATACTATCGATAGTATCGATAGTGTTGTCATCGATAGTCTTACCGCGCACTAATACATACCTACATTTGCTCATACATACATATATACAAACAGTTGTAAGTGCCAAAGTCAGTTTCAGACGTTTATGTGTGTGTGTGTGTGTGTGTGTATTTGTGCGCTATGCAGCTGCGTTTGTTTCGCTCACGCTCTCTCCTCCTCTCTATCAGTGTGTGTGTGTGTGTGTGTGTGTTTGTGTTAATGACAAAGCATAGAACGCTGCTGTTGCCGCCGCGAGGCTCAAACGAAATGAAACTTTGTGCGCATAGGCAGCCGGCAGCGGCAGGCAGCAGCAGCAGCAGCAGCGCCAGCGTCGCAGAGACTTTGACGCGCTGGCAAAAGAAGCAGCAAGCAGCAGAAACGTCGCTGGCAACAACGCCGCAGGCGAACCAGTTCCAGTTCCAGTTCCAGACGATGACGACGACGTCGGGCAGCTGAAATATTTCGTAGCTGGCCCGAGGCTGTGCAAAGAAAAACTTGTGATAAATACGCCGCCAGGCAAGTTTCAAAACAGCTACAGAGGGAGAGAGCAAGGGCGACAGAGAGAGAGAGAGAGAGAGAGAGAGGGAGAGCAAGCGAGTGGGAGGGAGAGCGAGCATAGCAGGCCCTGCAGTTAGGCAGCTGTAATTAAAATGAGTGCCAACTTTTAGCCCCAAACGCCCCAGACACCCTTTTCAGCCCACAACCCATAACTGCCACCCACACACACCCAACCCATTCCCCTCCCCCTCCCCCTGGCCAATCCAGCCGAAACGCATTTATGTCACATCATTTTTCATTGGCAATTGTTGCCGAGCTGCAATTGGGCCGCGGGCTAAATTAATTTTGTACATACTTCATATTATTGCGCTATTTGCATACAAGTGTCCATTGTTGCAAGTTGTAGCTTGCAACAACTACTAGCTGCACATGTGTGTCCCTGTGTGTCCCTGTGTGTGTGTGCGTGTGTATGTGAATGTGAACGATGCCAATGATTGTTCACTGCCCAGTGACATTTCAATTTTTCATATTTTATCAGAGCAGAGCCGGGCCACAAGCAACTAACGACGACGTCGACGACGACGCTGACGCTGCGAGTGGAAATTGTTGCAATTTTATCGCTCATTTCACTCATTGTGCCCCGGAACGGCTAGGGGAGTCAAAGCGGGACGTAGGCGGCAACTGCGAGACGAAGCGGTCCATTTATTGTTATACCCTTTACCAATATAGCTGCAAAGGGTACACTCAGCCCAATATATGACATAGAATTCAGAAAGTTGTCCTATAAAATGGTCACCCCAAAAAACAAAGATAGTTTATGTTGAGCAATAATAAGTAGTTTCCAATTTTAATATAATAAAGGTCACCCTAAAGGCCTGTTTAGACACACTGGCAGTAGGCCGAACATTCGACCAATTTTGCTGCCAGACATGTGTAAACACCTGCCAGATAGCCTGCCAGACTAAAATTAGTCGCATATTCGCCTGTGTGTAAACACTGTGCCAGGGTTCCGCCTTCGAATGTCCGGCCTACTGTCAGTGTGTCTAAAGAGGCCTTAACATTAACAGACAGAGACTTATCAAAAATTGTTTCCAAATTTAAGAAATATATCTTATGAAATATTTCTTTAATTTTTCTTAGCAATAGAAATATATTTTATGAAATATTTCTTATTTTTCGAAGCTATTTTTGTCTCTGTCTCTGTCTGTTAGGATGATCTTTATTATAGGGCGATTTCTTGAATTCTATGGCATTTATTTTCCTGTGTATATTAGCTGACTTTGGCCACAAAACTATGGCGACTTTCGGCCTTTTAGGGCATTCATTTTTCTGAGCTTGTACATATATGTGGAATCCTGTTATCTATCGTCTCTTAAACTAAATTTTAAATTTAATTGAATAAAATACAATGATATGGTTATTAGTGCATTTAGTTGCCCACACACTCAGAAAAATAAATGCACTAAAATGCTGAAAGTCGCCATGCTTTTGTAGCCAAAGGCAGCAAGCTTTATATTTTCTGAATTTAGGAAATATAAATCTTATATTCAGAAATTATTTTCACTAAAAAGAAATTACTATTAGGTTAGATTTTTATAATAAGGAAATTTTCTGAATTCTGTGGCATTTTTTTCTCAGAGTGCAAAGGATATAGCTAAATTCAGAATCGCTTAAACAGTTTATCAGCTCTTAAACTAAATTTCATATTTGTTGTACCGGAAATGAAGACCCACGTTGGGCGCCAATTATAACAAATCATAGAAAAATTGGCATTTAATTACAAATATTCTCTCTACCCCCAAAAAACTGGCATGTAGGGTGTATAAAATCCTTAAATAAACTTTTTCTTTAGCCTCGTTAGCGTCCCACGTTGAGCGCCAAATGAAATCAATCAATCTCTAACCGCTCATAGGGTATCCCCATAGTCGAGCAGCGCTGCGCTGCGCTGGCATTTATTACTTCTTTTGGCGATGGTTTCCGTTCCGTTCCGTTTGGGGCAAACCTTTACACACATATGCGAGAAGCGGGCTTTCATTTTTTGTGCTGCGATGACGTCGCTTTGGGTTTTGCCATTTTAAATATTTTTTTAATCACAAGCTCACGCACACACACACGCTCCGGCCGCACCAGTGGGTGCGACAGAGAGAGGGGGAGAGAGAGAGAGAGCAGAGAGCTCATACATATGGCAATACCAATATTTCAAGCCAATTTGCTGCAGTTAGCCGCCAGCAACTGGCAACAAAATAATTCGACAAAATGTGCGGCGCGCTTTATGCTTTATTGTTTGGAACGCTGCAGGCAGCAGGGGGCAGGCGGAACCAGGGGAGCCAAGGGGGGCCAGGGGGAACCAGAACTGGGCAATTGTGGGCGTGGCCCATGTTTGAGACACACGAAGACATATGTGTGGGTGTGCGTGTGTGTGTAAGTCCACAAAATCAGCGTCGACATTCGGTTGAAGCATTTCCCTCATGGTAATAACTGTATGGATTTTAAAGTAGTCCTTTCCCCCACCCCTGCCCCACCCGCACTCACCGCAAAAATGCATATTTATTTAAGTACATAGTTTTTCCGAGGCTTGTGCATTTTGCTTGTTAATCAATATATAATAACAAACAGAAAAATGGCTGAGCCCCATTCGCCTGAGAGCCCGCAAACATATGTTGCTGAGAATTTCCACACTTTTTTACGCATCATTATTATTATTATTATTATTATTTATATATGGCACACACACACACACACACACCTCTAGCAATGGCTGCTGTGCGTGTGCTTGTATATATATATATTTTTTTTGTATTATTAACGACACAAAAAAAAGGCTCATAAAATTTACAATGCCTGCCCTGCGGCTTTTTACTTAATGATGCCATTTTTGCGCTGAAAACGCGGCCTGAAAAATTCGCGTTTAATTTTTAACGCACGACTGACTGCAGCAACAAATAAAAAAAAACATATATATAATAAAAATATAAAAAAAAACATATATACAATACGAAAGGCTGCAAAAAGCAATGCTCATATTTCACATTACATTTCAACAATTTTTCAAAAATATATAGTTCTTAATGCAACACTATATGCCATGTCTATGGTAAGTATGTGATATATGAGACCAACTCCAAGGCATAGCAGGAAGGATACTGAAGTCCTTTTGGCTGTAAAGTCATGCCAGGACTCAGCTGGCAAGTGTTAATACTAACAAGTAAGAACGTTGCAGTCGCACGCACCCGACTGCAGTATACTCTGTTTCTAGTCCTGTATAATTTGGTAAGTTGTGGGTTCACCTGTACAGGTGTGGGAGATATAGATTTTGCTCATTTTTGGGAGAGGGGTTGGGGTGGTCAACATTTTTTTGATGCAGAATTGTCCAGGGGGTAAACATAAGTCCGTATACCAAATTTGGTGACTCTATCTGTACAGATGTGCGAGATATAGATTTTTTCAATCTTGACATTTCATAGAATCTAGCCTTAAGGGTGTGAAAAAAAATTGCGTTCAAACGGACAGATGGACATTACGCAAACCCAATATACTCTTTTTCCCTTCGGGAACAGACTATAAAAATGTCAAAGGAATCTGAAAATCGCATAAAAACAGCCGCGAAAAACAATTAGATTAATTTTAGATAAGTTGAGTTTCGTTTTTAAATCAAACAGCATACAAAATCTGCCTCTGAAAAAGGGTTTGAACTTGTCTTAAGTGTGATGAAATATATATGTGTAAAGGAATCCAGCTCATTACAAGAGCTAAGCTCAATTAGTAGGAGTATACTTGCTTCATCCTCCACCAAGCTAGTATCATTAATCTATTAAATAAACTTGTTTAATAAACAGCTATTAAGCTATTTCATTAATTTGTTTAATAAACTTGTATTTGACAAACATTGTTAAAGTTCTGAAAGTCCTTTAGCCATTGGCTTAAAAAGTCGCTTACAAGTTCTTTGGTTTTGGGTTTTTTCTAACATTATTTTGCTGGTTATCAATGACAGAGTGCGATCTTAACAGTCCTGAATCTACATATATAACAGATTTGAACAGTTTATTGGCATACTTATAATATTCACCTTAGTTTAAGTTCAAGCTCAAAGTTGTAGCAACTTAACCCAACATAATCTAAGATTCAATTGACACATTAAGCTAATGTCATTAAGTTCAATTAAGCTGTTCTCTATACTAATTAATCAGTAGTCCTGTTCACTGCAGACATGACCATATGTAATCAAACAAAGAAATGGTGGCTTTAAGGATACTCTTCAACTCAGTCCTGTTTGCCGCCAAATAAAGAACTTTAAACTGAAAATTTAAGCGCTCTATTCCCAAAAATTGAATGGAGCGCTAACTAAAATTGGAAAGGACGCTTTCAGTCCGTTAAATGTAAACTTTAAAAGCACAAATTATAAAATACAGCCACTTTCCTCGATATCTTCTGAAACTCCACAATCCTTCAACTCATAAGAGTATTTGGTATCTGGTATTTCTTAAGATAGGCTCAAAAATCACAACAAATGAAGCATTTCGAAACTCTTGCCAATGAAAGTAGCCACAATGGTTGATGTTGACAATTACATAGGCCAAGTAGAGAGAGTCTGAGTGGATATGCCAGGCAAAATGCAGAAGGCAAACAATTCCTTGCACAAGCTGCTCAACATTTTGCACTCGTGCGTGACATTTGCCATTAAGCTGCATAATTCGCAACCAGTTTTCATTGTCATTGGTGACTAAAACTTCTCACAAATCTGTTCAATTCAGACACACACATACTACACACAGAAACACACAGAAACACACACACATCTGAGTGTAGTGTGTGTGCATAATTTTTAATGATTTACAAACTAGCCCGCTGGCATTTGAAGCTCGAAAACTGACAGTTGATATTCCAGAGTGAGAAAGAGAGAGAAAGACTGAGAATCGAAATCGGAATGAGAATGAGAACTGCGAACTGCGAAGTGGGGAAAATATAATGCAAAATGCAAAAATCGCCGCCAGTTATGAATGAGACCAGTTTCTTTATTTGCCACAGAACGCTGAAAACGCTGAGCGGAAAAGGATTGCGTCGAACATGCAACTAAGAATTGCCCCAGGATGCTAAAAATTTATATGTGCAAGTTAAAAATAAGTTAAACTTAAGTAGCCCCAGGACACATTTGGCATTTTTGCATATAATGAGGGTACGAGGGCTATGAGGGCTACAATGCAGGCTGCTTCAGTCGATGAGGACTTGTCACCTGGCTGCAGCTGCTGCTGCCGCTTGCTGCTGCACTGGACACCCCAACCAGCCACATTTTGGGGACAATTATGAGCTGTGATTGTGGCACTGCAACGGAGACGTACATAATTATAGGCCGAGTGCCCGCACAGAGTAGGATGTCGGGTTTTTTGTTATTTTTAAATTATGTTTTATATGCACTGTAATTTGGAAACTGCTTTTTGAGCACCAGCTGCTGTGCAACATGTGCGTTGCAAGTTTTTGTACAACTTGTTGTTGTCTAATTTATATGTGTGGCTCGCCTCGCCTCGCATGGCCTCAGCACGGCCCGGCCCCCGCTCCACCCGTCTCCAACACTTGTCCAAACAACAACGGCAAGAACAACTGTTGTGGGCGCTGCTTGCTTTTGTTTTTGTTGCCACGCCCACACAGACACACACACACACACACAAACACAAGTGCAACAAGTTACTAACACAAACAAGTGGCAGTGCTCGACTTAGAGATGCCTTTACTCTTGTTTAGATATGATATGATATAATAGGGCTAAACAGACACACGCATACCAATTTTCATAACAAAATCTTAGGTTCAGTTGAAATTTCTTTCTTCTTTATTGGGAATTCCAAGTTTTCTGCTCCTGATAACTAAAATTTGAAACAAACACAAGCTGCGTAAGGCATACAGGAAACTACATACCAAATTTGCTAGTCGTAGCTCTTATACATCCTGAGATCAGAAAGGCTTCTCAAAGAACTAAGCTATGTATGGCTCTACTCTCTCTACTCACTCTGAAAAATTTATTTAATATTAAATCTTTTTTGAATTGTTTTATATACAAACAAAGCTGCTTTAGAATTAAATCATTTTTTTTTTTTAGAGTGTAAAAGCTTGCTACAAAGAAAGTTCCCACAGCTTTTCCTAGATTTCGAACTCACATAACTTTGTCAAAAGTGAACCAATTTTCATGCGGATTATCTTTATAAACATGGTATATACTTTACATTAAATTTTATTAATTTAAAAACTATGTTTTCTGAATTTTATTTACTCTCCTCTTTAACATTTTAAAAAACAAAAATGTCAAAAAATCTTCAAAACAAAATTTTATTTCTAATCGATTGCTGGCTCCAAAAATTAGTATAAAATGCTTGTTTAAATCTTGGTTTGAGCTATTGTATTATGTGCACAAATTTTAAAAAAGTAAGAACGTTGGTGTCGGACCTACCCAACTGCAGAATACTCTGTTCCCAGTCCTGCACAATTTGCGATCCTGACACTTCATAAATCGAGGGTATGTATACACCAACATGTGTACCAAGTTTGTTTGTGGAAAAAAATTGCGTTCATACGGACGGGCGGATAGACGGTACAGACGGACATTTCGTAAGCCCAATATATTCTTCTCCCTTCGGGAGCAGAGTATAAAAAATGACTTGCAAAGTTTCTAAATCCAACGAAAACGCTCCTTCTAGATTTTCCACTCCCATAACTTTGTCAAAAAGCAACAGATTCTCATTCAGTATATCATTTGGTCTTGATTGTTTGTCTAGATTGACTTGGCATTTAAAATTTAAAGATTTCAAAAAAATATTTTCGATTTTTTTCATAATTATGATTTTGACAACATTATTAAATACTTTTCCTTGATTTTCCACTACCATAACTTTGTGAAAACTGATCAGATTTCCATGCGAAATGTCTTTTTCTGCAGGGCAAACCATTTGCCCTAGATTGATTTGCAACTTAAAATTTGATTGTTCAGAAACATTATTTTTTTCGAATTTCTGTATGATAATGTTTTTACTCCCTGTATTGAATTTGGAGTTCATAACTTCATGGCAAATGTTCTTCCTATGATTAAGATATGGCAATCATGAAATTAAATACTTGAAAGGTTTAGCGCTGCCTTTGAAGGCTCCTTTTGTAAACTCTTGGTTAAGTTTGTTGTTTTATATACCCTTTAGAGTCATATTTACAGGGTATATTAACTGCTGCTCGTCTACGAGTAAAATACAGTGAAAAAGTCTAAAAAAATATACAATGCTTGTTATTCACCTGCGTCCCGTTGGTTGCTGTCAGCGGAGCAAACAAAACACACACAACACAAAGGCAGGCAACACACACACACACACACACACACACGCGCGCGCAAGGACAATGGCAGTTGAGAGGATGTGGCTAAGGCCGAATTGTTTTGGCTAGCTGTGTTGCATGCAACATGTTGCAGGCCAACGTGCTGCATCCAGCGCCTGCGGCAACAAGCTGCTGCGACTACGCGCCATAGCATTATCAGCCACAACGTAAACACAACAAACAACAACCAGGCAACAACGGCCAACGACAGGCGATGGCAGCAACAACAACAACAACAACAACAACAACAACAACAGCAGCAGCAGCAGCAACAACAACAACAGAGGCAACTAAGTATCCATATCCGCAGCTTTGGTGTGCTTGAGCTGAGTTAGATAGAGATACAGGCAGACTGAATGACGGAGAGACGGTGGACGGTGGAGGGTGGAGGGAGGGGGACAGAGAGACAGACAGACACGCGATGGCAACGCTCGCTGCTCGTTGCTGGCTCAGCCTCACCTCTCCTTGCCCCGGGGGCGTTCGCTTGTAATTATAATATTTCAACCCAAATGTTGCCGCTGGCCATGCGCCAATGATGGATTTCAACTCTCTGCCCTGGCATATAATATACCATACTACACACACACACACACACACACACACACACACACACACACACACAGTCAGACAGACATTCCCAGCTGGTTTGGCCTGGGATCTGGCATCGAGGTGCGGCTTCTCGTTCCGGGGTTGGTTGCTGTGCAATTTGTGGCCAGGGGGCAAAACGGATTGGCCCCGGGCCATACATGTGAATAAAATTACATTCACTATTTTATATGCCACATAATATACACATATATATAAATATACATATATAATGTATCTCTCTATATGTGTATCTTATGTACATATTATAATCCTCTACTTTATCTCCGGCTTGGCAAAAAAACAAAAAAAAACAAAAATAATAGCTATACTAGCAAATATAACGCGGTTTCATAGACAAAATAATTGAATTGGTTGCCGGTTCCATCGCTGGCAATGGCAATAACAAGATTAGATCATAGCTGGACTCACACAACACCAACAACAACCGGCACAACAGCCGCTGGCCATAAACGGGAGAAAAGGGTACAAGACGCTGCCACTGACAAGCCAAACCAAGTTTTTCCCCATTGATGGAGGCTAAGCTCCAACTGGCCAAGGCCCCGGAGTGCCCAGTTCCCAGTTTCCAGTTCCCAATTGCCAGTTCCCAGTTCCCAGTTGCCAGTTCTACTTCCCAGCTGGCAGCTCGCAGCTTGGCTCAACTCGTTTGCAGCTGAACATTAATCAGTCAAACAACCAAATAACTTACAGACCTGGCTAATAGAGACATAGACCTGGTCAGCTGTGAGTGCGAGTAAACGATGTGAAGGCAAATGGAACTGCTGACTGATGTCTATGTCTGAACAACAACAGGGCAAGCTAAGGGGAATTCCCTAAAAAATACCTAGAAATAAAATCAAGAAAGAAAGTAATATACTATACTAAGACAGAGTTTTATTACACTTCATATAGTTTCCTATATCTTTATCAAAATCAGACAAAAATTGAGTTTTGTATAAAATATATAGTGCTAGAACTAGACAAAAATTGAGTGAAAAAAATAGAGAAAAAAAAACTCAAATCAGAAAAGAAAGAAACAATAAGGAAAAAACTCGTCAGGATGTAAGACAAGAAGTTTTTCATACAAAAATCCCTTTTTTCACCCGATCCTATGGCAGCTATGTGATATATAATGGTCCGATTTTGACCAAATTTGGTCAGATTGTTTGGCTGAGTTTGGTGAGAATATCTTAGTAAACAAACGAGTGCTTCACACAAAAACATAGTTGTCGACCTATCAATCATATGACAGCTATATGTTATAGTGGTCCGATCCAGCCGGTTCCGACATATGTACACCTGCAGCAAAAAAACGATATGTGCCAAATTTCATTGCGATAGCTTCAAAACAGAGAGACTAGTTCGCATAGAAACAGACGGACATCGCTTTATCGAGTTGGTTATTTTTACTGATTCAGAATATATATACTTTGTTGGGTCGGAAACGTCTCCTTTTCAAAATAATAACACCCTCTGCTAGGGTATAATAAAATAAGGATTGCTTGCATAAATGAAACAAATGCAGTCGAAAACAAACAGAAGTCAAAATTGAGCTAACTGTTCAAAAACGCACTAGTTTTCAGAATAAAGTAAAGCAAGTGGAAGATTAGCAAGATCATTTTCAAAGGACTTGGTAAAAGATAAATTCCTACAAAAAATCAAAATAGATATTAATCTAGTAGACAAAGTAATACCCAACATAAGATCTGTTGATTTTTGGCAAAGGTTTAAAAGTAAATGAATCCAAATATGTATAAATTCATAAAATTTAGAAAACTAATCTATAAAGATGACAAACCAAGAAAAAAAACGATAAATTGCAAAAAGGTATGAATATTAAAAAGCTAAGTATAATTTAATTTGATATTTATTTTTTACAGTAACTATAAATTAAATGCGCACATCTCGAGGTGAGCCAAGTGAGTTGCTTTAAGGCCATTAAAGTACATGTGTGTCTGTCTGTGTGTGTGTGTTGTGTGTGTGTGTGTGTATTGCATGTGTCCAGCACACACATATGTATTGGTGTAATCAAATTGACATTAATTAAGCTTACGCGTCCTGTGGCCTCAGCGTTCGCTGCTCAAGTGCTGCTCATTAAACAATTAAGGGATAATTATCAACAGCGTTGCCTTTTTGCAATTTTCATGCGCAAAGTGTTAAAATCACTTAATAGGCCGCCCAGAACGTGACCCCCCCCATCCCCCGCCGCCGTTGCAGTGCCCCCCGGTACTGGGAGTTCAGCATAGCCGCTTATGTGTTGCCATATGTGGTCATATGGCAATAAAGTTGCTCGCATCATTTTCACCTCTGAGCTGTTCGAGTGTGCATGTGTCCGTGTGTGTGTGTGTGTGTGTTTATGTTGCACGCGGCTGTTTGTTTAATTGTAGCGTTAAACGGCAACTGGCGAGCAGAGGCAGCTAAAGAGCTGCAACATGCTCACACGTAAGTAAGTTTGCATATGACGTGGCCTTCCAGTTGTCTGTAATGTTATGCCAACAACAACAACAACAGCAACAACAGCTGGCTCGGTGAAGCATAAGCTCACATTAATGCATTTAAACACACACATACACACACACACACACCTTCGCACACACTCACACACATCGACACTTTGGCAGACACAAGCCAAACAGCAGCCAAAGGCCGTCAGCAGGCAAAACTGTCGATTCAGTCAGTAGTCGCAGTCATTCAGTCAGTCAGTTAGTAAAGCAATTTGCAGACATGTGTTACACACACACACCCACACACACACACACACACACCACACACGCAAACACATGTAGCGCAAAAAAAAGCACGTTGAAAATTGTTGCAAATGCATTTTAGGCACCTGTCAACGGCCAACAGCAAAAAAGGAGCAGAAAAAAGCGGGGGAAAAACTTGAAACAAACGTGCGAAAAATGCTTGGAGTTTTACAATTAAACAGTAGCCAACTAACTAAAGCGTTAAGTGTGCTGTGAACTGGGCTAAAATCAGTGTGGGAACGAATGTGGCCAGCTAAACGAGTGCAGAGCTAATTGAAGACAATCTGGTGAGTTGGTAAAACTTTGGATATGGGTAAATCTGACACCATTCTGAACAGTTCATAAAGAGATGTCTGCTATGTTTAATATTATTATTAGAAGATGGGGCTTTCTTATTACGACCCATAAGATCTAGTGTACCCGCTTTCTGTTATGATAGAAGAAACTCATTTTGAAGTCTTAATAAAAAGAAATTTAAAAAGAGTAATCAAACAGGCAACAGTCCGAACACAATTAAACAAGTTTAGATGGAAAGTAAAACACATCCTCTGCACTTATCCTGCCCTTGAAGTAAGTAAAAAGATACTTTGAACAAGTAGAAATGCGATAGTCGAGTATACCCAACTACAAAACTCCCTGTACCCAGGTCAAAAATTTCCGATCGCATCTTCGTACACTTACATACACACACACATACACAAAGACGCACACAAGCGAGAGCACAAGCGACAGCGCAAGCGAGGCATTTTTAATAGTGGCTGAGCTTCCCTTCTCCCTCAGTACTGAATCCAGTTTGTTGAATAACTTCCGTGTTTATTATCCGATCGACTTGAAATTTCACAGGAGATGAAGAGTGAGTATTGTTCATGCAAAATTCCAAAGCTATATCTTGAAAATTGTTACTAGAAAACTGTTTTTATCGAGTGGCGGGGGAATAAGGGGTAATATTTGACCTGATCCAAACTATACACTTGAACCTTCGTTCCTAATTTGCTGTCTCTAGCTCTGATAGTTGCTGAGATCGACGCGTTCATACAGACCGACAGACCGATGTACAGACAGATGGACAGACCGACTAATCTGACTTTTGACGGACATGGCCAAGATCAAGAATATACATACTTTATAGGGTCGGAGATGTCTCTTTCTGCCTGTTACATACATTTGCAGAGATTTACTAACCCCTTTTTACCGATTTTATGGGTACAGGGAGTAAAAATGAAATTCATATGACATAAAATTCTTAGACTTAACTCTCATAACTGGGAAAAACTACTTCCATTTACATGCGGATTGGTTCTCTGATTGTGTTATTTGCTACGGATGGATCCCACATTTAAATTCAGGAAAGGAATCTCGATTAATAACGATATATGACACCCGGTTTAAGCTTATGAAAAATAAATCCAAATTTTTGTATTAAAATAAATTAAATCCTTCAAGAGCTAAAACCATGAACAGAGAAGCAATGACAAAGTTATGTAAGCTGAAAGTCTAAGAAGATCAGAATGAAGTTAGATGCTTGAGAATGATCTTCTTAGACCTTATGGGTCAACTACTAGTCGAGTTCCATCGCAGAGAATTCTAACTTGTTTCAAGTTAAATTTGGAAATAAAATACACTCATTGAATATACAGGCAACGAAATATACTCAAACTAAAAGCATGTGGGCTTTGTGCTTTGTGCCACTGATTTTTTATAGTGTTAGAGCACAGCAGATAGACGGGGAGAACCGGGTGAGGTTGTTGCCAGATCTGAATTGTCTAATGAACTGCGATGGCCACTTCCAATGCCACAGCGAGCCCGTCGAGTGCCCCTCGCTGTTGTTGCACCAGGATCTGCGCGACAAGCCTTTTGGTAAGATGAGGAAGCTATTGACCTATGGCCATAACGGATTGCGCAATCGTCTGGCGCTCAAGCTGGATGTCTGCGACATGTTGACCATGACGTGGGACAATAGCCTGGCCGAGTTGTCCAATCGCCATCACAGGCACTGTGAGCGGGAGGTGGCCTGCAATAATGCTAATAAGACCTCACAACTCATTCCGCTGCGGACACTGCTCAAGAAGGTGGTTAAGGGCAACAACAGTGATGTGGCACGTAACAGTTACTTTCTGCCGAACGTCTATGCCACCAACTTCATTGAGTTCGCCCTGGGCAACTGGTACGAGAGGCACTTGCGACTGCGGTATCCCAACAAGACTGAGCTCGAGGAGACTATGTACTACCAGCTGTTGGGGCACAATAGCTTTACACACATGATCAGTCCACATACCCATCGAGTGGGCTGCTCCTATGCCATGTGATTGAGCTCCTGTGGGTTCCTATTGAGATGTCTCTCTTAACGCATTCCCTTATTTGACAGGTTCAAGGATGGTCTCAGCTTGATCTGCTATTACTTTCCCTATGTGCATAACGAGACCCTCTATCTGCGGCTGAAGCCTAGGGAGTATCAATGTCCCTACAACTTTCCCATTCTGCATGACGTCTTCAAAAGGCTCTGCAGATATGCTGAGTATGCGACTGGAGGGAAAACCTAACTCATTCAACTAATTACGTGTATGTATCGTTTCAAATAAAATTCATTTAAAAATACTCTAGCTTAAACTGTTTGACACATTTGTATGGGCTTGCCAGGATATCTATATGTATAAAACTTCTTAACCGACCTGATTGGCGACTAACAAGTGGGATAAACGGTAGAAGCTAGAAATCTGAAATTCTTACAGTACCTTCTTCTTATATTGTGTGTTAGCACTCTGAAGTTAATTTCAGGAAAATTCTCTCCGGTAAAGTGGAAATCGGTTCGGTTTTGACAATGTTAAGGGAACTTGAATTATTGGAAAGATTAGCATATTCGAATACAAATACATACATATATATGTACATATATTTATGGGTGAGAGAAGGTGCTTGTTAGATGGGCTTCTAAGTTCTTCATATCCTATACAACAAATCATTAGGCACGGGAAGGAAAATGGTAGGAAGTTTGTTCTGTTTATTTCTAACAATTCACACAAGTAGGCAAATTGAACATCAAAATAAAACAAATCAAAATACTTCTCCTATAACTCTGCGTTGGTGTTGGAAACGAGAAACTAAATGCCTATATAAATTTAAAAACAAATATATTGTAGTTGGGAAGCGCGAGCAAAGCTGATACTTACTTACATATATGTATATACTTATACTCGAGTTTATGTTTTTACAGCCCAACTCCTGCACACCTCAGCAGGCTGGTCACAGTCACATGACCCTTATCATATTTTGCCCGAATATCCACATCCCAAAGCGCACACTTTCGCCTCGAAGCAATACTAAGAGCGAGTAAGCTACAGTTTCTTGTGCTTGACTATGAAATACCCTGTACAAAAACTAAACATAAAAATGATGGCTTACGAGAACCATATAAAGTATAAAAGTTGACTCTAGTTGACACTTGGTTTCCTTAAGAAAAATATATTTAGAAAAGGAAATTACTTTTGAAACCGCATGTTTGATCGTTTTTCGGTACTCAGAACAGGTTCGATTTCTAATTCGGAAGTAGGAACAGGGCTGATAAGTTCTGATCGTAGTTTTTGAAAAAATTGAAATTGAAGGATATAGGAATTGATTTCTTGAGTAAGGTTTATAGTTTTTAAGGATTTAAGGTGAAGTATACCCTTTTGATTTGATCTGAATTGCAAATGGAAACAGGGTTAATAAGTTCCAGTTGCAATTGAAGGATATAGGACCCTCTTTTTTGACTGGGTTTCGTACCTCTGAGCTCACTCCCGATATGTATGTACTATTTCAAAGGATTTTCGATGAAGTAAGCCCTTTGATTGGGTCTGGATCGGAAAGAGGAACAAAACTGATAAGTTCTAGTGATTGTTTTTGAAAATTGAAGGATATAGGACCTTTTTTCTCGACTGGGGTTCGAACCTCTGAGCACATAGTGAGCTTTTTAGAAGGATTTTAGAAAAAGTAAACCCTTTTGATTGGATATGAATTGGAAATTGAAACAGAGTTGATAAGTTTCAGATGCAATTGAAGGATATAGGAACCTATATCTTGACTGGGGTTCGAACCTCTGAGCTCACACCAGATATTTATATACTATTTAAAAGGATTTAAAATTAAGTAAGCCCTTTAATTGAATCTGAATAGGAAATGGAAACAGGGCTGATAAGTTCTAGGATTTTAGATAAAGTAAACCCTTTTGATGCAGCTATTTGCTGGGTATTCAAGAGCCGCATAAATTCCTGTTTCTGGTTGGTGGCCGCCTTTTGTGGTTGGCTGCTCTGATGATGGTGCTGGCGGTGCTGGTGGTGCTGTGGCTCCGACTCAGACTCTGACTGTGGCTCTGACTCCGACTCCGAGTCGGACGCTGAGTCGGACTCGGACTCTGGGCTTGGATGTGGCTCATAAACGGAGTGGCAGCGGCGCAGCTGCCCCGAAGGTGTAAAACTTGCTGGTGTATTATTGTTGTTGTTGTTGCTGTTGTTGCTGTTGTTGCTGTTGTTGCTGTTGTTGTTGTTGTTGCACACTTTTCAAAACTGCCTGTCAATGCGTGACATTTCATATTTAAGTTATAATCTGCATGCATTACTTTTGGGATCGCCAGGCGAGAGCGAGATGGGGCGATGGACAGAGACAGAGATTGAGACAGAGAAAGAGAGGACGAGACTCAAACATGTATAATTTAATGGTATACAAAATTAACTGGAGGCTAATTTTCAATAAAACTGACAGCTATGTAAAACGAGGAAAGCGCACACACACACACACCACATTCCAAGGCTGTTGTATGTGTGTGTGCGAGTGTGTGTTCTTTTGTGCTTGACGTGCAGCAAATTGAAAAGGAGACGAATGAAATGCAAAAACAAATAAGGACATATGTGCAAATAAGGCGCATAAGTATATGCCAGCTCTCTCTCCCTCTCTCTCTCTCTGTCTCTCTCTCTCTGTCTTTGTATATTTATAGGCCTGCCTTATAAATTAAACAAAAACTTAATAAATAGCCAGCAGCAATTAAGTTGCAATTAATAACGGCTTTTGCTCGCCGCCTGTCTTTGTATCGGCCAGCAGAGTTCTAACCTAACTTTCTCTCTCTCTCTCTCTCTGTCTTTCGCTGTCTCTTTTCAACACTCAAACCGCATCGAACATGCTGCGGCCCAACATCAAACCCGTTTCGAGGCTTATCACTGCAGACGCATCTAAATTATCACGAATGCCGGCAGCTGAGCCAGAGAGTGAGAGAGAGTACACACACATAAACACAACGCCGCTTTGCGCCCCTCAACCGTTTCCTCCCCTGCTCAAGTCTGCTCGTACTCATTCTTGTCCTCGTTGCGCGCACGAACATGTTGCGAGCGCGCCCGAAGGCAAACTCAACTCTCAACTGGCTGCAGCTCGAGCGCTCAGTTGGGTCTGATTTGCCGCCGCCTCTGCCCCGCCCGTGTCCCTTGCTCCAGCTTGATTGGCCGCGGGCTATTCGCTTGTAATTATAATATTTCATCCCAAAAGTAGCTGGCGGGCATCAGTCAGTTTCGTTTGCGGCTTGTTGCAGCGGCGACAGGGGTGGACAGGAGAGCAGGGGTGCAGTGTGGGGCAGGGGGGAGGGAGGGAGGACAGGAGCAACAATGCAGCAACGCCAACAATGATGAATTTTTGAACTTGCCGTGTGGGGTTACAGTGATGCCTGCCACATAAACGCCAAACGGGGCAAGACAACAAACGTTGCCTCGCCTTGGCTTGCGTTGCCTTGCCTTGCCCTGTCGTCTTTTGTGGCCTGCTTGGAATTTGAGTTCTATTATTGCTCTAACAGCAGCAACATTGCATTCTTGCCTGTTTACATAGAAATGCGGCTTATTAAATATGGCTAACAGTGTAATCCGGCCAGCGTGTGCTTTATGGCCAATAAATTAGCCATCAGAACAGAACAGCGCGCAGCGAACGCTCCAAGGCGCCTAAAAACGTTGCTGACACGTGAAATGCAATTCCAATGGCAACACAAAATGGTATTAAGTGCAATCCAAATGCTTGACATGTGCAACATGCCACCAGGGCGGCTGAGGGGGCTGCTGGGTCTAGGCCGAGGTGTGCTTCATTTTGTGATAAATTGAGCCGCTAGCCGCCAGCCAAAATCATTTTCATATTGAATGCTAAAATAATGCTTACCTGCAACGACAACAACAGCAACAGCAACAGCAACAACAACAACAACAACAACTGCTGCTGCTGTTGCTTGAATGAATGTATCTGTAGATTGGAGTTGCACCAAAGCGTTCGATTCATGAGCTGAACGAAGGAACTAGTATATAGTTAGTTGTACTTTACAGAGTTCAGAAAAAGCTAGATTTTACTAAACTGAAAGAATGAACTATTAATTTGTGCCTGATATGTCGTCTATCTAGTTCAAACTCTCGTTTGCCTCATTTGATAACGATTATAGTTCGAATTGAACATTAGAATCCGATTGTAGTTCGTTATATAATAGTAAGCATTTTAGTTAATATTATACCCTTAAGAAAGAGAGAACAACTATCTATCGAAATATAGAGAAACTCACTAAGTTCCTGATACATCTTCCATGAAAAGATTGCAGACTAATGTTAGGAGTATTGACTGGACATTGCCTAGCAGCAGGCCATTCTAAACCTGGGGATATTAACGGAAGATGACTGCCGGAAATGTAAGGAACCAGGAGTTGTAGAAACCTTGGAACACCTTATGTGCAGCTGTTCAGCACTCGCAACACTAAAACATCGATACTTCAACAGACACCGGCTCGCATGACTAGAAGAAGCGCCCAGACACACTCCCAATGCGCTGATCAACAAACCTCCTAACGACCTTCAGTATCCGGCAACACTAATAGCTGCTCGGTCTATGTGGGACCACCATGTGGTCAACCGGTTCTACCTAACCTTACCTATCGAAAATATGTATATACCCTTGCAGTAGCTTTCGAGGTTAAAACCCTAGCAATATTGTTCCTCAATCAAAAACTTGATTTTCAAGAGATTATTCCCATGACAGCTATATAATATTGTGGTCCCATCTTGATCTAACTATAAAAAAATATCATAAAACTTGCAATTGCTGAGTTTAGTTGAGCTAACTATAAAAACAAATAAGTTTTTCATATTAAAACTCAAGTTTCATCCGATTGTTCCTATCCTAAAGAATACTCAAATAATGAACCGATTTTCATTAAATTTGGTCACCATTTAAAGTGTACAATGAGACTCAAATTCGCTGGGTTTGGTTGAGATATCCTAAAAACTCAAGCAAATATTTTAAACGACTGTTTTACCTACCTATTGTTTCATTCTTATGGCATCTATAGTGATTCGAATTCGATCAAGTTTCAGCTTTGTTAGCCTGTGATGAAAATAAAAAAAATCAATAAAAACATTCATTTATAAAAAAATATATTGAAAATTTATTTTGGTTCAGGATTTCTTGATAAAAAATAAAAAACAAAGAACCCACCGAGTATTTCTAACTTTCGATACGATCTGTCGGTTGCGATTTACTCCTAGTATCTACTGTCTGCAACAAAAAGAAGCATCCGAAGGAACCAAACGTAGAAAAGAACCAACGAAAACAACAAAGGGGCCCAACAAGTGAACCACTTGAATAAGCAAACGAACTAGTTCATCAATTTCGTTCAGCATTGTAAAAATTGAACCACTGCAGGTAGTCCTTCAATTGAACTTCAAAATGCAACTCTGGTGTAGATATTTCGTAGTTTAGTTAGCCTGCGACTCAAATTACCGCATCGTTTGCGGCGACATTTAATTAAAAATGTTTCTTTCAGGCAAACGTATCTAGTTTTGGGATTTTGGCCAACTTTTTGGTATTTGCGGCGCGTTTATCAGCTTGCAATTTAGTGGCTTGAAGATAACTCGCACTGCACTTAATACCAACTCAGGGAAATGGCCATAAAACGACGCTTAATGACCAACTGGCAATTGTTATTCGTTGTTATTTGCTGACTCTCCGGCTAGTGGCACTTAAAATGGCCAACATTTGTGGCATTTGCCACTGCCGATGCCACTGCCACTGCCACTGCTGCTGTTATCAGTGGTCTCTGCTCATAATTGCAATGCTGAATAAAAAGCAGACAATGACAACAACAATAATAACATTTTGCTTATTCGCATTGTGCGCTGTGTGCCAATAATATTACACATACGCCGCATAGGCAACGGCAACGACAACTCCAACTCTAACTCCAACGCCAACTCCGATTCCGACTCTAGCCACAACGTTTAATTTCCCGTTGCCACATTGCCACAGCGCAGCGTTGCTTTTGTTCCGCCGAACGTCGCATTGAAGTAGTTTTCCTGCCCCGCCTATCTGCGGATCTAAAGCAAACGGAAGCAATGCCGGCGTTCCCATGCGCCATTCCCCATGCCTCATGCCCCTTATGCCCCATTCGCCTTGCCAAGATGCTGCGGCACAAGATTCAAGAGTTGCATGCTTCATCGACCTTGTGATACCCTCTACTTTGCTGCAGCTAGCCTAGTTGTTGAATAATAAGCCAGGTTTGCAGTTTATAGTCAAGACTTTGCTGATTCCTCTAATTGTCTAATCTGATTGGAAATAGAATCTTGCATATATGAAAATGGTGTAAAAATACATTATATTCAGATCCTCATGAGGCTAACCTACACTCAGAAAAATAAATTCCCTAAAATTCAGAAATTCAACATACTTTTGTAGCCAAAGTCAGCTAAGCTTATTGTTTATAATATATTAAAAATTTTTTTTATTATTTTTTTTTTTATTTTTATGTGTTCTTTATTATTACTATTTTTTGTACTCTATAGCATTTATTTTTCTGAGTGTAGGCAGAAAATTATTTCAGCTAGAAAAGAAATGCTACGAAGAGTTGAACTTTTAAGCCTTAAGTGTGCCCAATCGTTCAATAAAATTCAACTCACCTGAAGCTTTTACTATGTGCTTTTAAAGCTCTTGGTTTGTTCTGTTTTAGTAACATTATTAAAATATGCAGTTTAAAAAAGGTAACGATGTAAACAAAAATAAATATGAGCTTTTAAAGCTCTTGGTTTGTTCTGTATTAGAAACATTAAAAAGATATGCACTTTGGTAATGAAATAATGAAATAAATAAAAATAAATATGAGCTTTTAAAGCTCTTGGTTTGATCTGTTTTGGAAACATTAAAAAGATATGCACTTTGGTAATGAAATAATGAACTAAATGTAAATAAATATGAGCTTTTAAAGCTCTTGGTTTGTTCTCTATTAGAAACATTAAAAAGATATGCACTTTAGTAATGAAATAATGAAATAAATAAAAATAAACATGAGCTTTAAAAGCTTTTGGTTTATTCTGTATAAGAAAGTTTAAAAATATATGTATGCACTTTGGAAAAAACAATAAAAATTTGTACTTCTAAAGCTCTTGGTTTGTTATGTTTTATAAAGCTTTAAAAGACATGAGCTTACGAAAAGGTATTCTATACAAAATCTATTGTTTTTATAGCTGATTATATATCAAAACAGTCAACTTAATTGCCTTAAAAGCTGCTCTTTTTAACGCTAGACAACACTGACAGTTAACCGCAAGCTGAGTATTCTTTGCCAGATTTAAGCAGCATTCTCAGCTGGAATCATTGGGGTTTGAGGGAAAGACGCTTTGATATGTTTACCTCACAAAGAAAGAGCGAAAGTTTGGGTTTTAGTTTCTTCAACCATTAGCGAAGTCTATCTCAAGGATAAACCCAACTCATAACTGAATAAATTGTATAACGGTAAGCGAGTATAAACGCATAATCAATTTTCTATTTTCTATGCAATTATGCGCTTCATTGAGCAATTGCAGAGCAAACGCAAATGGCGGCGGCCTGTTTAGACACAATTTAATTAACAGACACACACTCATACCCACACCCACACCCACAGCCACAGCCACATACACACACCCACACCCTAACTAACACTCACAGAGTCAAAGAACAACAAACGAATTTTGTGTGTGCATTGAATTCGAAAGTGGCATTCATGCAGAAATTATGCAACTGTCAGTTGCACAACAAAATCCAAATCAAATTGTTTTGTGCCGCGTCTGTGCATGCTGCGAGTTAGCTATAAGCGATATAATTGCCGCACTCTGAACAACTGAACAGATACATTTTATATATATTTTAATTTGCTGGTCGCCATTTTAAAGTCAATTAAAGCCAAAGAAACCAAGGACTCAAAGTCAAAGTAGAAGTCAGTCAGCTGCAGCTGTTGCTGCTGTTTCTGCCGCTGCTGTTGCTGCTACGGCTGCTGCTGCTGTTGCTTGGGGCACGCACATTTCAGGCTCAAATAGCTGCAGGCGGTGGCAAAGCAACGGCTAAGCAGCAACAGCAACAGCAACAAAAAAAGGAAGCAGCAGCGGCAGCAACAACAACAACAAGTGCATTTAGTTGCGCCGCACGAAATGGCCGCCAGCTATATACAGAATAGTCGCACATATACAAAGACAGCCACATATATATACAAATATATATATATACAAAGGCTTATGTACAACTGCTTGCCCCCACCCACACCCGCCGCCCGTAACACCCCCCGTGGCAGGCTTGAAGGAGTTGCGGATGCTGGCAACGGGCGTTGACTGTACGGCGAAAAAGCGTCGCTGCGTGAAAAACTCGCCAGCCGGCGGCAGCGACGCAGCAGCGACGCCGTCCGCTGTACGCTTCGGTTTGCTAATGTTGCCCCAGGACCCTACCGCTTTGATGAGCGAGACAGAGGACAACAGAGGACGGCAAGGACGTGGCAGGAGGCGAGATCGAGCAAAAGGCACTGGGAACGAAAGGGACTCCCTGAATGTGTGTGTGTGTGTGTAGGTAAGTGTGTATGTGTGTGTGCGACCTGTTAGTGGGTACTGCAAATGGCCTGCGGTTTTGCGCCTGCGCAGCTCAAAGGTAGACAACAACAACAGCAACAACAGCAACAAAAGCCACTGGCCACATTTCAACATTTCAATCTCCGCTCGGTTATTTGCCATCTGTGCCCCCAAAGGGCTAAAGTGTATACTTTGTACGCTTGGCAATCTTAATGAATGATATATGTATTGTATATGGAATACATGTGATCATTGTTCCAGATACGAGTACTCTGCGCTTAACCGCAATGACATAGTTTCAATACTCCTAAGGACTAAGGCTTGGGAGAGACTTCATAAAGTGCAGTCGTCAACAGAAACCGAATTGTAGCGAAAGAGATTCCTACGAGTCCAAAAAGCTGCATATATCAGGATCAAAGTTCTTTTAGCAGAGCTCCTATCACTTAAAGTACTTAAAAAAAGGTATATCTCTCAATATCCGACTTATCTTAGCCGATCTATTCTCATTCATAGAACTAAACATGAGTTCTAACCTTCTCAACTTAGTCAAATGATCGAAATAGGAGAATCTACAGATGTCTATGAGTCCAAAAAGAGGTAGATCTTTCTTTGATCCGTCTTTATTTAGCCAAGAAATTCTAGTCTTCCTCGTATCTTCGTCAAATGGAATCACAAAATTAATCAACATTGAGGAAGCTACAGATTCTTCCGTGCTCAAAAAGGTATGTCTTTCCAGGATCCTAATGCATTTACCCAGGTTATAATCATTTAAAGATATTCAAAGGAGTTCTAACACACATAACTTTGTCAAATTAAGGCGATTAAAATACTTTAAGATCAAATACTACAGTTATGTGAAATAAAGAACTCTTTTAGAATTGAATTTATTAAAAATACAATCAACAATGCAATGTTGTTATAAGTATTATGGTTTCTAGCTAATCTAATCGCCTGGTTCTATATTTAATGCTTAAACATTATTATAAATAAAGAGCTAAGTTCAGTTTATACAGTTCTAAACTATAATAAGCAAATGAAGCTTTGAAAAACCTGCCAAGGAAGTTGAAGTAGGCTTGAGGCAGCTACAATAATCTTCATTATTTCTGATCTGGCCTTTAAGACAGTACAAAAATAAAAATAAAAGTTTTTTCAATTTTTCACAGTTTTGCATTATATTTTATAAAATTTGATTTCAATTGAAAAAGAAAAGATATTGATTGGCGATGTGGACAAAGGCGTAGTAAGTACAATTGATAAAGCTGAAGAAAGCAAAGGAAAATATTCATAAATTTCTCACAGTCTGGATAAGCGAAACGCCGCTGCAGCAGTTTTGTATCAAAATAAGGAATTTGTTTCCGAATCGTGAGTTTGTGCTAAATTAAAGTTATTAAAAGCCAAGTTAAATACAACCTTAATACAACACAGACGTTCTACAATGGGTGTTAACATTGTACAAATCAACGATGATGGCCAAGTAAATAAGAACAATGTTGGCAACGTTCAGGGACGTCATATACAAGCTGAGCTCGAACTGCCAGCACTGCAGGAGCGTTGTGCCGTCTCGGCCAAGACGGATCTGTTTACCTTATCAAAGCGTTTGGCCGAAAATGAAATCGAATGCCCAGAAGAAGAGCAAGTGGAAGATAACACAGCTGAGCCACCGGAATCGGAGCAGAAATCCGATCTGAATAGATATCCCACAATGCTGCCTTGGTCAAGATATGCGTTTAGTTCGGACAAGAAAAGTACACTGCCAAAGAAGGAGCGCCTTCTAGCTGAGCAAACAGCTGTTCAGGCCCCCAAGAAGCCTGTACCTGAACAGAAAGAGGCTATACTTAGCCAGAAGGAAATTCCCAAGCAAATGCCCACAGGACAGAAGAAAAGACTGACAAAAACTAGAAAAACCAAGCCACAGTCAAAGAACCTTGCCCTGGACTCGTCAGATGAGAGCGCCAATGAAACCACTGCTGCTACTCGCAAGCCTTCTCTAAAACCCAAAAAAGAGGTAAGTTTTCAAATTTCAATTTTTTGATAATTGTTTCAAGGCTAACTCTCGGGGTTTTTCCTTCTATCGACAGTTGATAGCAGTAACTTAATGTTAATGTAATGTAAGTCAAACGGCACTGTTAGCTCTTTGACTAACATGCTACGCCTCTGTTATGTTGATTCTAGTGCAGTTAACAGTAACTCTTGTCTACTAGTTCTGTTAACAGTTAATAACAGTAGCTTTATAATGTTAATGCAAGCCAAATGTTTCACCTCTGTTATGTGATCTTACTGCTGTTAATAGTAATTCTTGTACCTTACTACTTCTCTAGTCCAGTAATTAATAATTGTAATTAAACAATGTTAATACAGGTCAAGGTGCCCTATTGACTCTTAGAATAACATGTTATGCCTCTGTTAAGTGATTCTTACTTCCGTTAACAGTAACTCTTTCACTCCACTAAGCCTGTTCTGCACTAATTCTGTTAACAGTTATTAACAGTAACTCAAAGTGGACTGTTAGCGGTAAGAATAACATGTTCTTCCTTTGCCATGCGGTTAACAGTAGCAACTGCGTGTCCGAACTACTGTTAGTAGTTATTAACATATGTAGTTGGATAAATACATAAACACTCACATACTTGATATACATTATGATCTTAAGCTATTAATGGTCACACTTACAATACATTCTGTAATTAACATAACATTAAGTTAACATTAAGCGCGGACTGAAATGTAACAGAGATCGAGCGTCATTTGCTTGAGCGTGCGCCGTGAAATAGAGACATACATATGTACATAGAATAAAAGCATTTTAAATAAAGCCGCTCACACATAACAGTACTCTAATCATGTTAAAGCAAAACTATTATCTGACCTTAACACCTTTAAAATAACCTGTACTATGTTAATGCGAGAGAGTAACAGCCTTCCACTTTGCTATGAGAAGTTTACAGCAAACTATAAATAATAAATCGTTTCTCTTCTAGAAAAAACCCCCACAATTTCTGGAGCATGCTGCCGAACCACAAACACAGATACAAACTCAAACTCAGACTCAGGCTCAGACCCCGGCTCCGAAGCAGGTTCAGAAAGAGGAGCTCAAACTGCTGGAGAAAGAGTTAGGAAAAAATCTGGAGCAGCAACAATTGAAGAAGCCAAAACAGCCAAAGCCAAAAATGCTGAAGTCGAAAGAGTCCTACAAGCCAGAAACTGTGGATGCTGTGGAACCCAAACGCAGCTCAATGCGCACTGTGGTCACAGATGCGATCCACATAACCCGACTGACAGTTCAGACTATAGGTTAGTTGTATATTACGTATACGCAATATCCAAAAGTTACCTATTTCCATAGATGATTGGCACACTTTTACTTTGTTATTGTTTCTGGGCACTTTTGCATATCTTGTTTATATACTATGCTACGACATTAACGAATATGTCAACGAGGAGTTGCGCTATTTGGCCAGGATCAAGGATGCCGGCGTTCTAATCAAATGTTTTTATTATGTAATGCGCCTGCTTAAGGTGCCAATGTTTTAAATTGTAAACCGCAAGTTTAGTTTAGTTTTAAATGTTCGCAACAATAAAAATTTAGGCAAGTCTTGGTCTATGCACATTTGTGCTCGTTCTATGCAATATTTATTGTAAAATATTTATAAATGTATGTATATTTTTCGCATAAGTGTTGAAAACTACACGCACTCGAACGCGTCTGCTGCTCACACCCTCTGTACCCCTGCTCTCTGCCCACCGAATAGCGTCCAACGGTTGACCAAATGAAAAATAAACAATTCGCTTTCGTTGTTATTCCAAATAACACTAAAACCTACAACAAGAATAACAGCAGCGAACTATACGATAATAAAAACGACACCGAAAACAGTCCGAAATTGTAAAGTGTTAAAAATAATAAATTATTTCTGTTATTCTAAATGGTATTAGAGCGCGCCCATGCATAAATTTAAACGCGCGAGTGTTAGAAAAATATTACCTCGCAATTTTGATCGCCAAATCGAAATGCAAATAACACAACGAGCATTCAAAGTTGTACATAAAAGGACACATTTGAACAGCTGATAAATTCCATGTCCTTTGTCCCACCTAGTGACACCCTGCTTTAATCAAACACGAGATCCCACATCTCGACAATAATAGGGGCTCTCACAGGCCATTGCCTTATAGGAACTCACGCTAACAGACTGGGCGTACCACACGATGACTTCTGCAGAAGTTGTGGTATAAAAGAAGAAATAGAGAGCGTAGAACATCTGCTCTGTCACTGCCCCGCACTCAGCAGGAGAAGGTTCCAGCACCTGGGACACTACAGTTTTGATACCCTATCGGACGTATCCGAGGTTGGGATTTACAGTATCCTCAAATTCTTAAAATCGTCAAATTGGTTTAAGGGGGAACAAAATGTTTAAAAGAAATCATGTGGTATCACAAGGGGCCAATTCCTGGCCCAAGTGTGGAGTAGGTTTTTCTGCTCCAGCCACTGCAACCTAACCTAACCCACCCAGTTGTCTGTTTCTTCTTATGGCTAGGGCAGTGCAATCTGTTAGTATGTGTGATGAGGTTTCAGCCTCCATTTCACAGAATCTGCATGTCCCGCTTCTTACAATTCCCAGCTTGCTGAGGTGGTTTCTCAGTCTAAAAAGGCCGGTGACTATTCTCAGGGAGATCCTTGCATTCATGCAGGAGATAGGGTTGTTGAGTGAGCTTTAGGCTTAGAAGGGGGCACAATAGATCTCATAGGTCGCAGTGCAACGCCCCCTATCACTAATAATAATTCTCAGGGAGTTCTTCCCCAATGGTATTAGTTGCTTTCAAGACCATAGCTTCCTAAGACTGACTTGGCCTGTCTTAGACCTGGAGCATTTCTCCGGCTTGACTGCCTTCTATTGTCCTCTTCTATTCTAAGATGTTCTCGTATTGTGTGTCTTCCAATGCCACAAAACGGTTCTGGGCCTACCAGAGGTTTTCCTGCTCCTATTTTTGCTAGTTCATTCGCTGCTTCGTTCCCGGGTATATCTTTGTGCCCTGGGATCCATCTGAGGGCAAGCCTATTGTTCCTGCCTAGTTGGTTTAATTTGGTTCACACATCTCGCACCAACTTCGATTTGATTTTTGAGCTGCTTAAGCAGTTTACAATTGCCAACACTTTGGCAAACCTCATGCGTTTTATGGAGGTCCTTTTGAACCTAGAATGTTTCCTACATTAAATTCTTAAATATTTCATTTACATTTAAAATCCATTCCCAAATTTTGATCCTTCCATA
This sequence comes from Hirtodrosophila histrioides, assembly GCA_037075165.1. NCBI lineage: Eukaryota > Metazoa > Arthropoda > Insecta > Diptera > Drosophilidae > Hirtodrosophila > Hirtodrosophila histrioides. The sequence continues at coordinate 20,942 of JBAMCL010000349.1, read as the reverse complement.
ACTTGCAATCAAACTGAGCGAACATCCTTTTGGTCAAGAATTCTGCTATAGATTTATTTGGCATCTAAATTAGGTTCAGCTGTGAATATAAAATGTGTTCGGTTCTACTTAGCTTTCAGTTAATTAAGAAAAGCACTTTGATGTACAAGATTTCACACCCCTTAACAAGTTCAACTCTTTGGAAAACAATTTAACGACAAATAGATGTGTTATTTGCCGGCAGCAAGCTAATCCTTATACCCGGGGCATTCTACTGTTTATATATGGCACAATTTATATAATTTGAACTTATTTAAGGTGCTGGGTCTAAAGGGGGCGCCATAAATCAAGGTTACTTGGCCGTAAATACTCGTAAGCCAGCGACAGACAAGACTCAAGAGGAATCAAACCAAAAACCTGGCCAAGACGCCCACAAAGGCGGCCAGGCCAACATCGAACTTGTTCGTGCAGTTTTTTTGGCTTTGGCTAGGGCGCTCGCAATCTAGCGTGTGTGCGAGTGTACGAGTGTGCGACTGTGTGTATATGTGTGTGTATTGTTATCACAACAACAGCATCTAAATTATCATGGCCCAGAGGCAAACGCAGCACAGCAACAGCAACAGCAACAGCTTACAACATAAACACAACACGATGAACAATGCGACGCGCAGACGCCAAACACGAAACATTTTTTACTAATAAATCGCCGCCAGGGAATTTCCCATTGCTCTGTTCCTCTCTATAATACATATTTCACATGAAATGCAGCCGTTGGCAACATGAAGGCTAAAAACAAAACAACAGCAACAAAAAATCACAAAAAGCACAAAAAATAACCAGAGCAAACGAAACAAAATGAAAGTTAATCAGAAGGGCAACAATTTGATTTGAATTTTAGTCTGTTAAACTAAAGCTTAGAAATTGATACTAAACTTAATTACATATCCTTAGCAGAAGAAGATTATGAGATTTTCTTTAGACCATGACGATCCTTGCAGCTTTTCTTAGATTAGATTATTCCTTATTTAGGAACCTATATCAAAACCTGTTCCTAAATTCCTTGCAGCTTTTCTTAGATTAGATTATTCCTTATTTAGGAACCTATATCAAAACCTGTTCCTAAATTCCTTGCAGCTTTTCTTAGACTAGATTATTCCTTATTTAGGAACCTATATCAAAACCTGTTCCTAAAAGAAAAGGAAAGAAACATTTATAGGTTTTCACTGATAGTTTGTCTTAAGCTTTAGTACCAATAAAAATATTTCATAAATTCCCAAATATTTGCTATTAATAAATGAAATATTTAACAGGCTCGACGTCAACAATTCAGGGTGAATATAGAAAGGTAGATATGAAAAGTATTGGCTGGTCATATAGCGCTATTTCGGATGCTGCCAAGCATCCTCATCAGTGACCTTTATTGTTAAAAATTTTTGTCCAAACTTGTCCGTATATGAGTAGTAGTCGGCTAGATTCGAACCCGAGTGCTCCCGTCTGTAAGGCGGATGCCTTAACCTCTGACCCACTTGCTGTCCGATCCCGGCTTGAACTAATTACTTGCTATTAATATTTAATATATTTTATTTAATCAAAGCTTAAAAGCTAATGTCAAAGTTTAAAAACAATTGAATAAGTATTCTGCATACTTGCCACTTCTAACTTAAAACATTTTTCTCAACAGCATTTCATGGAAAAATGCACACAGCTAAGGATTAAAAAGCGTCTAAATCTATAAACATTTTCACAATAAGTTTACTTAAAGTGATGCCTTAGGCATTTGCGTAACTTGAAACATTTCTCTAGCCACATTTCTCAGCAGCTTACCATTGATATTTAGGGGCATACTGTCCACAAACCGAACACCAGCATGCAACTGCTTGTACTCCACAGGGATACGCTTTGCCACATGATTGATGATCTGCTGTTCGGTTAGTGAACTTCCTGTCTTGCGGATGATCAAGGCACCAGCCGCATCGCCGTAGACTCTATCCTTAATGCCAACCACACAAGCCGCCTGTACATCTGGCAGCTCGATAATGATCTTCTCAATCTCGTTGGGTGTATAATGCATTGATTTGTACTTGAGCAAGTCTTTTTTGCGATCCACAATATACAGATTATTTGCGTTATCAAAGTAACCCAAGTCGCCCATGTGGAACCAGCCCTCCGAATCGAATGTACTGGCCGTCTGCTCTGGATTGCCATAGTAACCATTCCAGTTTTGGTTAGTTTTGATGAGTAGTTCACCAATCTCGTTGGGTCCCAGGTAAGCGCCCTGTTCACTGACAATGCGTATCATCTTACCGGGTGTTAAGGCACCTACAAAGTTATCCTTATCTGGATTTATGCCAACCGATACGACATCCGTTTCGGTAGATCCGTACAAATACAAAAATAAAGCTCCTTCGATAATTTGCTGAGCTGCTTGCACCACAGCCGATGACACCCAACCCCCGCCAAAGACAACGAACTGGAGACTCGAGAGTTTCTCCGTTGTGGCCAGTGGACTTGTGAATATCTCATTTAACTGCCAGTGCGACACACTACAAGAAGTCACCCTGTATTTACTAATAATCTCCACAAAGAGCTGCGTACTGAAGGGCTGGCGACACACAATGCGAGTTGCACCACTCAGAGTGCTGATTACCAGGGCTTTGACAGCGCTTATCCAATCGAAACCCGCAGGTGTATATATAATATCCTCAGTGCCGCCGGAGCTATAATGAATTGGTCAACACTCTCATACAAAATGACCTCAAGAAGCTTACGTTGTTGTTTGCATTAGTTGAGCGTTAGTTATCGTCACGGCCTTGGGAAGTCCTGTGGTGCCTGAGGAGCAGACAATGGCCATTGTCTGATCAGCGCCAAGCACAAGTTTGCTGGGCCTACTCAATATTAATCATTTTAAATATATAAAGAACAATCACAATTTTGTTTAGCTTACGCATAGAAGTTTTCCGAGTCGGTTTTTGACAGGAGATCCTCAATTTTGGGCACATTTTCAATATGTTCGTTAAGCGTTAGAATCTTGGGCGCAAAATCTTTGGTTAACAATTTGATCAGCTCATAATCTTGGCCATCACAAAAGATCAGCCTTGGTTTTGTTATCGCATATAGAGCATATATAGCAGCTGGTTCCAGCAAGGGATTGACGGTATGAAAGGGTGTGGCATTGAAAAAACACGCAAACAACAGGTAAGTTACATGATTGGTAGTTCTGGCTATGATGCCCACAATATCCTTGTGCGTTAGTCCTTCATCCTTTAGATACTGGGCTAGGCGTATGGCCTTCATCAAAGCTGCCTCATTTGTGACAATTTCGCCATCGTCATGAGATATCTAAGGTAGGTTAATTTCTTAATAGCTGCACTGAATTTCAAGTTGTAAGCTTTACCTGACATTTAACCTTAGGATTATCTTTTAGCGCTTGAAACAAAACATCTCCAATGGATATACTGGGGTCAACAAACAAGTTATTTTCAGCTCCATGCCAAAGTCTATCTTGTTCATTGTAGAACGTCTCTATTGGCAACATTATACTGTACTAAGAATTGTTAACTGCACTCGCGAACAGCTTTAAATGCACTGAGTTCGATTGGAGAAGTAGAACCTCTCAATACATTTAATTGGAGACAGCTCATAGTATATTCGCATGTATAAATGTGAGCCACATCGATAAGACTATATGAAACTTGTTTACCAGTAATATACGTCAAGTATAATATACAAACTGGTAATACCACAGCGTTGCCCGGCGAAATATTTATATTAAAATGCTTATGTTTAACTTAAGTTCTACTTCCGTTAATCGTTAAAATACTCAAAGATAGCGTAACACAATTATCCCGCTCGTGTGGGTGGATTTTCCAAAATCCTTGAGCGCTTTTTATTTTTTGTGTAGAACCACATGAAAATTAAAAATGTCGAACTCCAGCATTCTCCGCTCATTTTTAGACCATGCGGATGAATTTTCCAAAATTGGTGAGTAATGTATCGAATTTTTTCATGTGTAGCACATTTAAATTGATTTTGAACCAGATTGGACTAAAATTAGAATTTCGCCCATACGATTGAGACACCCATTTTCCGCTCATTGGGGTGGATTTTTCAAAATCGGTGAAATATGTGTCGAATGATTTTTTGCATAGATCTTGCAAAATGAGTTTGAAGTTGGTAAAAATAAGAAAAGGTTCATGCAACAATTTTCCGCGCAGTACTACGCTTATGGGTGGAGTTTCCCAAAGCCCCGTGTTAGCGTGCACTTTCACGTTATAAATGGATACTACTGTGAAAATTTCAGCATTCTGGCTCTTATAGTTTGGGCTGTGCGATGATTGCCAATTAGTCAGTCACTAATCAGTCAGTCAACACAAACTGTTTTATATTTATAGAATAACCTATAAATAGATAATATGGAAAAACCCAAGTAGTTGATATATTTTGTAATAAACTTCAAGAGCTCATATACTTTCCAAATAGTAGAAAGTTAAGGAATTTCAATGTCATTTTATTGCGCTAAAATTAGCACTTGAACGTTCACCTAGATGATAACACATATAGATTATGGCATTCTCAATCATTCATTAAACTTTAGCTCTTTCCAGCGCTTATCAATTGAGATTTACCACGCATAATCGTTTTTACTTTGGAGTTTAGTATTTGCTATCGTTTTAACAATGTTAAGAATAGAATAACGATAAGAATGTTTAAGAATACTTATGTATTTTAGGTCAATGAGCTATATTTATATAATATTATAGTAAGTTTTATAGAGTTGCCAAACTTTATAGGTGTACACTTTTCAATTCCTTCTAAAGTATTTAAACTGGGGTCAACTGTACAAAGGTTTTGTCTTAATGCGCACACGCAGTCTCATGTGCTCGAAGGGCTCAATTGAACTTAAGGGCATTCCCATACACACACACACACACAGGCACACTCACACACACACACACATACACACACACACACCCACATGCAGCTAAATACACACACATACGAAATGTGGGAACTTTTTGGCTCTTAATCAGTTTGCCTTGAAGACGAAACCACATCGCACACAACAAACACACACACACACACTCACACACACACTGATGAATTGAAACCTATCTTTGGTATTTTGTTATTTTTCTTTGAAGCAACAATGCGCCAACAATGAGCCCGGGGCTATCCTTAGTACGACTACGACGCTCATTTATTTCACAGTCGTGGACAAGATAATCGCCAATGTCCGCTTAGAGGTAGAAAAGACGACGACGAAAATGCTGAGGCCCAATACCAAATGGCAATGGCTATAAGATGTGCGATGTATGTATGTAGTACGTGTGTATATGGATTCCAGCCAAAGTCGTTTCTCGACTCATTTTCGTCTGGCTTTAGGATATGTATTTCAATAATTTTCACACGAAAATCAGCTGAATGAAGTTGTTTTTGGGCTCTTTTCTATGATTTCTTCTCGTTTTGTCTACTGCTGTTAAGTCATTTGTGTGTCTTTTAAGTCTTAATTTGTGGCAGGCACTAGAGACACCACAAAAAACAACCACAGCGCCAACAGTTGCAACAGCTCTCTGTGCCCAGAAGCGGCAGCTGGCCAAGTAACCGAGCCATGTTTGCCGGCCCATCAGTCAGAGCTCAACTAGCCTCAGCCCCACAGCCCCAGCGCAGTAGCAGCTGGAAGACAAGCAGCGGGCAGCACAACATGCAACTGGCTAACACACGCACACCCCAAGAGCACACACATGTACACTCGGAAAAAAACATAAACTGCTCAAAGGTAGAACACTCTTTCGTTATCAAAGTAACAAGCAAGCATGCTCCATTCGATTAAGTCCGACTGATATTCCCACACATGCACATCAAGCAGTTCAGCGGCTGTGCAAGCAAGCAGAGCATTTCCTGTGACAACTACACTGCTGCTGAAAATAGTTTCTTGTATAACAAGTGTGTTTATTATCCGATCGTTGTAAAACTTGTACAGTAGCTTAGGAACGACCTACGAATCAAGAACTTATCCTGAAGATTTTGTTTTCAAAATTGTTTTTTAACGATGTTCGCAGAGACTAACATACCAGATATGTACTAGTATTTATAGAGATATGGTCGAGTTAATCCCATATTCCCACACATACACATCAAGCAGTTCGGCGGCTGTGCAAGCAAGCAGAGCATTTCCTGTGACAACTACACTGCTGCTGAAAATAGTTTCTTGTATAACATGTGTGTTTATTATCCGATCGTTGTAAAACTTGTACAGTAGCTTAGGAATGACCTACGAATCAAGGACTTATCCTTAAGATTTTGTTTTCAAAATTGTTTTTTAACGATGTTCGCAGAGACTAACATACCAGATTTGTATTAGTATTTATAGAGATATGGTCTATCTATTTAATTTAGTTACTTAATAGCAAATTTACCCAACTTCTGTTACCCCTTACTTGATCATTCTGCAACACTTTTTCTCCGAGTGTAGAGAGACACACACATGCAGTACGCCAGTTGACAGGCGGGTAAGGGAAAGAGCGGAACTGTCACAACGTCGTCAGTTGTTGGCGCTGCCACCTTTGGGGATACGGCTTCAGCTCCGGTTCCAGCTTTAGCTCCAGCTCCAACTCCAGCTCCAGCTCCAGCTTCATTTGGGTATCACAGACGTTGGCATGGGCAACGAACGTTGTCGCTGCTCCGGCACCTCTGGGGCCTGTTTCGCTTGTAATTATAATATTCCAGCCAACCCAAAATGCTGCCTGGGGGCCAAGCAGCAGCAGCAGCGGCAGCAGCAGCCGCAGCCGCAGCGGCCGAGGCAGGAAGATGAAGCGGCGTCGTCATTTGGGGCCACTGCCACACGGAACTTTTGTTGTTGCCTGTTCTCGTTGTTGTTGTTGCCATAGAACGTTGCTGTGCCGCATGCAACACGATGTCGCCTGAAGACTTTGCGGATGACCTCGAGCGCCACAAATGCTGATTACGTAGCCGCTCCCTTCTCCATTTCCTTGAGAAAAAATACCAGTCTGCCATACACGAAAGTCGCATACCCTTTCAAAACTGCATACTCTCAGAACTGTACTTAACTTTAGAGTTTTAGAAAAGTGTAGAAAAACGGAAGAATCTCTTTTTGAACGGCTGGAAACTTTAGAAGTCTCAATTATTTGCATGGTTCGCAGAAGTCTTGACTAATAACAAAAGAACTAGTTCGGAAAAACTTATTTTAACATTCGCAAACAAACAAAACTGCAATTTTCTCAAAACTGTACTTAACTTTAGAGCTTACGAAAAGTGTAGAAAAACGGAAGAATCTCTTTTTGAACGGCTGGAAACTTAAGAAGTCTCAATTATTTGCAAGGTTCGCAGAAATCTTGACTAATATCAAAAAAACTAGTTCGGAAAAACTTTAAATATCGCGCTTAAACTTATTTAAACATTCGCAAACAAACAAAACTGCAATTTCAAGATTTTGATTTAGTCCAAAAAAATACTCAGCTCAAAATTTATAAAAGTTAGAAATCATAAAAATAGGATTCAAGTCTAAAAACCCCCAATATTTCAAGGGATAAAAACTGAGAAATGAAACATTCCGCATTGAAATCGGTTGAGTTTCGAGAGAGATATATGTATGTTCTGAAAATATAAGTAGAGTATTTAACAGATCTCTGGTATTTGAAGTCAAGTAGCGGTCCTTAAAGTCAGCGTTTATAGCAAGTTTGTGCACAAACCGATTGAGAATTATAAACAAAAACTAATGGGATCTTATCGCGCCATTGCTGAACCATGGATGTTAAGTTGGGTAATGTGGTCGGTAATAGTATATATCTCTGGCGTGCTATAAACAAGGGTCCTCTGATGTATACCCTATGGGTGCATATGTATTGAAAAAGTTGGAGTTCTAAAGGAGGCGAGCAACCTTTTTGTTCTGACGCCCGCCAGCTCTTGTTGTTGATGTTGTCGTTGTCTCGTGCATATTTCTCTGCCCAACTACACATAGTAGGTGTAGGCGTATGTGTGTGTGTGTGTGTGTGTGTGTGTGTGTGTGTGTGTTGTAGGGGGAGGTGAGGTCAGCCTGTGCGTGGCTGTATTGCCATATCCGTGTGGCTGGATGCCCATTTACATAGCTTGAGGTATTTCAATTTATTTCATTGTGCTTTTCATATTATTGTATTTGCAATTTTGATTGCAGTTGCCTTTTGACCACTGGCAACATAGACGAGAATCCGATTGCATTTTCAGCCATATGCAAAAATATCGATAGAACTCCACCCACAACCCCAATCCTCCAATCCCCCCCAACACACAGAGTACCCCGCTCCTTTGCGATTGATTGACAGAGTTGCAATCAGCGCTGCGAGTTGCCATTTATGTGGATTATTGCATTTTAATTGCAATTTATAACCCGTTAGGTAAAAGCTTAGCAAAACCAAAGAAAACTTGATTAAAATAATATTTTTCCAAGATTTTATTAAATAGCAAAACTTGGCATTAAGTAAATAAACATAAGCATACATTTATAAACATTCGGCCACGACAAACAAACAAATGTCAGCTCAAATATTTGCCCAAGGCAACATTTGATTTTTAAACAGAAAACTTGCTTCGAGATGCAGCTGAGTGATAAATTATGAATAGGGGCAGTCAAAGGAGTGACAAAATCAATGCAGGATGTTTGCCCAAGCACAGAGATCCCTAAAATTGTTGCCTTGATGTGCATAAGATGCTGAAAGTTGAGACACGAGTTGGGAACATAGTAAGCTAAAGGACCTTAAGCAACTTTAGCCAACTATCTCTTTATTTCGAGCATTAATTACATTGTTAGTCTATGGTACAAAGAATATGTTGTCTTTGCCCATTTAACATACATTTCAAGGCCTGCAGCCAGGACTCGACTCATATATCAATGCAATCCTTGCATATTTACAAATACAAGACATATTCTGGCAATAACAGCAACTACTTCATTACGGATTGCTCAATTATGAAATGGAAAACCAAGAGTCAAGCCAAACAAAACAAAAGAAATACAATATGCATCTCTCTCATTAGCAAAACTCAACCAGTCCAACGGAAATGTCATGTTCAATTTTGGACAACATATTTCAAATTCTTTTCTAATTGTGCCTTGTCTATCAAAAACAACAACAGGCCTCAAATTTCACTAGACACTAGACACTCGACAGTAGCAATTGTTAAATTATCAAATGGAAAACTTTCTGTTTAGAAATGATGGACAAATAGCTGAATTGTTTGTTTGTGGTGAGGTGGTTTGGGGAGGGAAATGCGAGTACATTTCGAGTACTAGATATTGAAACCTGTTTAGTTATCCATTTCCGATGAAAACATTCTGAATCCATTTGAAATGAAAAGTTGTAGCAAAGGAAAGCAAGGCTGATTATAGAGTAAACTAATCTCAATAAATTGCAGCTGCACTCCAATCCATATCTAAATAATTGTGAATCGAAAATGGAATCAGGTTTGAATATCCAGTAGACTAACTAGTTGCTATATATAGATAATACAAATTTTCAATAGGTTTTTCTGATATTCTTTAAATAGGAAGTCCTCTGCTTTTGTAGTCTCTGAGTTCGGAGGATACTTAGAGTAAATCTCCTTTGGTTTTGCTGATCATAAAGTATATATTACAGCAGGCGGCTAAAATGATATCATGTTCTAGATCTTCCTCATAGATTTTAAGGATGTTATAACTGTATAGTGGATTCGCTCACTGGAGCGCAATCAATCCTGTTACTCTTAGTTGTAATTATAAAACAAGTAAGAATGCTATAGTCGAGTATACCCGACGACTAAACTACCTGTACCAAGGTCGAAAATTTCCGATCGCATCTTCGTACAGTTACGCATAGACACACACATACACAAAGACGCACACACACACAAGCGACTGCAAGGCGACAGCGCAAGCGAGGCATTTTAAGTCGTTGCTATGCTGCTTCTTCCCCCCGCGCTGCAGTATAAGTTTGAAAAAGCCCTCTTCTACTTAGGGTTGAACCACTTTTATTTATTAATTTATATAATACTAGCTTCAAGTTAAAAATCTGTGTTAACATGATAGCCATGACTAACAGGATTAGGATGATTTTTCCTTAATTTAGATTATAATATTATTATATTATATTACATTTTATTTACATTATTGATATATTTTAATATTTTCAAAAGAGTCGTAGGCTTAAGCTAGTATTCTAAACTTTTCTTTTAGTTTAAAACAAACATAATATCCCCCCTTTTTTGTTCAATATATCATAATCTACTCTAACTATAAAAAAATAAAAAAATAAATAATTTTATGACTTACTTAAAAAGTGTGCGTTATTTTCTATTTTGTAAATATTTATATTGAATTTTGATACTGCTAAAGATCTCAACTTAATGATACCCTCTTCAACAGCTTTTAAGCGTACAGGGTATATTAATATGCAATTGCAGTGCTTTCAAAATTGAGTAAAATTCGAAAATGTTTTTAAATATTTTGCTACAACATATACACGTATGTAGCATGTGTGTGTGTGTGTGTGTGTGTGTGTGTGGACCTGTGGGTGGGTATAATATTTTGTGCTCATTTGAATGTGGCAACACCCACACACCCACAAATACGATACGATAAATCAGTTACGGAGACTTGACCAAATACACAAGAACAACAGCAACAACAACAAAAACAACAACATCAACAACAACAACAACAATGAATGCGAATACATATTCAAGCATAAATTGCAAACAATAAATAACCGAAAAATTGTAAATAAAGTTGCTTGCAAATATTTCATAAAGTAACAATCAGCTTAGGGCCAAGGAGCAGATGCCAAAAAACAGCAACAACAGCAACAACAACAGCAACAGCAACAACAACAAGAGCAACAGCAACAACAACAGCAACAACAACAACCCGAAGGCTTGAAGCAACGGTAAGGCACCGACACCAAGCGAGGCCAAAAGTATTTGCGACCAACTTAACACACACAGTATCAACACACACACACACACACACACACACACACACTGAATGCAGCACAACCCCTGCTACCCGCTATCCGCTGCCCGTTCCCCCCAACCCACTCTGCACCTTATCCAGGCGGCTCTCGTATCGAAAAACCAAAAGTAAAAAGGCCCGCAGCAAATGTTGCAAGCAGCGCCAGATAAGCGGCAAGCGGCAAGCGGCCGAGCCAGCGACTGAGGTTGAAGCTGAGGCAGAGATTCAGGCTGTGGCTGAGGGGGGCGCAGGCTGTGGCAGCGTCTGGTGGCAGCGGCGCTGCCAGCGTGGCAACTTAACATTTTTGGTATGCAAACAAATTTTATACTTGGCCAATGTTTAAACTCTTCAATTGGCTAAAAGCGTTTTATGTTTTCTTCTCTTATTTTATTATTTTTTTTCTTTTTCTTAGCTGTGCGCGCTATCTAAATGTGGCACGATTATTGTTATTATTGTTGCTGCTGCCAGCTGCATTATTTGCATATGAAAAGCGGACGCAAATACGAACAGAATGTACGAGTACTATTAGCAGCTGCCCCAGGTAACTGAGAGTAGCTCAGCTGGACTGTCCTGAGCTGAGCTGAGCTGAGCTGCAACGTCAAGAACTCACATAACTTTTCCATTTTGGCGGGCCTTATAAATAGCAGCCAAGACTTTTGTCAACGCGCCGCAGAAATGTCCTGAAAATAAACAACAGAAAGTTGCAACATGCAACAAATGCGCACATGCTCGACTATACAAATTCTGTAGACTTTTTATTAAAATCAGCCTTTTAGTTATCAGTTGATAGATCCATAAATCGCATGTACTTTTTCATAATGGTTGTAAGCTATTTTGTGGGAAAACCGCCGGAAAAACTCGGAATTTGGAAAGAACTGCGAGTATATATGATATTTGAGAATACACATACCAAATTTGCTGGCTCTAATTGAAGAGACAGACGAGCTGCTGCTGATATTATATCTTAAAAAGTTATAATTTATTTGGTGAGATCATATCAAAAATGTGCCTATTAACAATCAGAGCTGTTGGGGCCATAAATCGTAAATAAAAGTACGCTATAATCAAAGCTAAGCTACGCCAATATAAGCTTTGACATTATGGCTGTGAGCTCTTTTGCGGGAAAACAGCCGAAAAAACACTTGTTTTGGACAGAACGTTAAGTTTGTGTGATATTTGAGAATGCACATACCAAATTTGCTGACTCTAGTTAAAGGGACAGACGAGCTGCTGATGATAAGGTAATAAGACCTTTCTGTCCATTTTTTATAGCCATAAATTGAATATATATGATATAATCAGATCAATGGTATGACAATACACAATTTAAGATTATGGCCGTAAGCTCTTTTGCGGGAAAACAGCCGGAAAAACACTTGATTTGGAAAGAACATTAAGTTTGTGTGATATTTGAGAATGCACATACCAAAATTGCTGACTCTAGTTAAAGGGACAGACGAGCTGCTGATCAAAAGGTAAGAAGACCTTCCTGCCAATTTTTTTAGCCATAAATTGAATATATATGCTATAATCAAATCAATGGTACGACAATACACAATTCTACATTGTGGCTGTAAATTAATTTGCGGGAAAACAACCGGAAAAACACTTGATTTGAAAATAACGTTCAGTTTGAGTGATATTTGAGAATCCTCATACCAAATTTGCTGACTCTAGTTGAAAAGAGAAAGGAGCTGCTATTGAAAAGGTAAGAAGCCCTTTCAGCATATGTTTTTTGCTCATAAATTGAATATATATGCTATAATCAAATCTGAGATACGACAATACAAATTTTGACCGTATGGCTGTAAGCTCTTTTGCGGAAAAACAGCCGGAAAAACACTTGATTTGGAAAGAACGTTAAGTTTGTGTGATATTTGAGAATCCACATACCAAATTTGCTGACTCTGGTTGGAAAGACAAAGGAGCTGCGGATGAAAAGGTAGGAAGGCCTTTCTGGCCATTTTCTTGACCATAAATGGAATATATGCTCTGATATGTTATAATCAAACCTATGGTTCGACAATACACACTTTTACATTGTGGCTGTAAGCTCTTTTGTGGGAAAACAGCACGAAAATCTACCGATTTGGAAAGAACATAAAGTATGTGTGATATTTGAAAACACACATACCAAATATGCTGACTCTAATTGAAGAGACAGGTGAGCTGCTGATGAAAAGGTTAGAAGGCTTTTCAGCATACTTTTTTGGCCATAAATCGAATATACATATATGCTATGCTCAGATTTGATATCTGAGGTACGACCATACATATTTTGACCTTATGAATGTAAGCTCTTTTGTGGGAAAACAGCACGAAAATCTTCCCATTTGGAAAGAACATTCAGTATGTGTGATATTTGAAAACACACATACCAAATTTGCTGACTCTAGTTGAAAAGACAGGTGAGCTGCTGCCGATCTTATACCTTATAAGTGAGAATACCTTACTGGTCATTTATTTGGTTAGAGGGTATAACAAGTGCAGGCCACAATAAGTTGGCGGTGGTCATATAAGAACACCCAAGAGCTGGCCCCCAAAGACCAGACAAAGGCAAAGCAACTACCGCTGGCGAAAAGTGAATAAGAAGAGGAGGCCGGCAACAACAGCAACAACAGCAACAAGAGCAACAAGAGCAGCAACAACAACAAATTGGAATATATAGCTTCTGGCCATAACGGTGTTCATAATAATGATGACGTGGCTGCTCACTGAAAAGAAGCATAACGATGATGGGGTCGAGGATGAGGATGAGGATGAGGACGCGGCAAGGACATAGCCGCAACATAATGAAAACGAAGGGAATTTTCAGCTGCGATGCGATGTGACGCAGGAGACCGCAAAATGGCCGACGGCCATTGCAAGTTCTCAAGTGCTTCCGGCTGAGAGGTTGCCTACCGATAGACGCAGACAGAGAAAGGGAAAGAGAGAGAGAGAGAGAAAGAGAGAGAGACGGAGAGAAACCCCACTCGCAATCCCACACCCAAGCAGAGTTGGCTCATAGCTTTGGCCGCCAAGCAACCAATATTGTCATGTGGTTTTCCTCCTTGCACTGAGGCAGCGGCTCCTGCTGCGTCTCCTGCTGCTGCTCCCGCTCCTGTTCCTGTTCCTGCCACTAACCATTGAGGAGGCTTCATCAGGAGCAGCGACTGAGGCAGCGGCAACGTCATGGGACGGAAATGAGTCAAGCGTGACATTTGCTCGACGCTGGCGGTTGTCACGCTACGCTGCGCCGCTCCTTGCCCTTTCATATGTATCCTTTCGTCTACATGTCCTGCGAGTGTGCATGTATGTGTGTGTGTGTGTGTGTGTGTGTGTGGTAGCGCCGCAGGCTACTCAAAAGGAAACTCCTCGTATAACGCAAATTAAAAAATCCAACTGCCATAGCCGAGTGCGAGGCAAAGAAAATGTCAAGTAATGGGAAACTAACGTGTAAATATGTGAGTGTATAAATACCATTGTGTGTGCGTGTGTGCGAGTGTGTGTGTGTGTGCAGCTAACAGTATGCTACACTTTTTTGTGCAACCAGCAGCCAATTTTAATTAGCCAGGCCAACAACACATGCTGTTAGTTTAATTTCCAGCGCGAACTCTTTAAGTTATTGCAAATATTAAACAAGCTGCGAATAATGAAAACAAAGTCTAATGCCTACATAATTGGAGTATTGCATAAGTATCTTCTAACCCAATTAAATATGCTCATTGAAAAGAAAAGTATAAACTTAATAACCCCCATAAAAACTCAAGTTTCATTGCCACATCCTAAGCATTGTGTTTGTAATTCATTATAATAGATTCAGGAGAGAGGTCGGGGGTATAAATAAGCACACACTCTCACATAATATTAAAGAGACTACATACCAAATTTGCTAACTCTAACTCAAACGATCTCTGACATTCTTGCATTTAAAGTCCCATGATAATTGCTATTAGAAATATTTACTTCATAGAATAGAATTGTAGCCTGTCTGGCTGTTAGAGCATATTCTCCATGGTTTTGGCTCACAGGGTATCCATAATGGGGGCCAACATCACTTGAAGCAACTCATTCCCGTTGAGGCAACAAAATGGCCGCCAGCGGGCAACATTTCAACATCAAAACAAATGCATAACAAAAGGTGTAGCACATATCATGCATATTTCGAGAGCAAAATTGCCGCCAACGCTGCCCAGACCCCCCGGTCCCCCCAAAACCCAGGTAAATGTAATGGGAATGGGAATGGGTATGAAATAACCTAACCCCGCAGCTCGCTGCCCGCTGCCCGCTGCCCCAACGCCCCTGCCACCGTACCGCAATCAACCTTTGGCAGCGGCTCGCGTTTTTGGCATGCCAGCGGCCAAATATCGATGTAAAGAATTAAAAACATAGGTACACGCATAGCTGGGCAGAGGGTAGAGGCGGGGGCTGAGGAGGCAGAGAGCTCCTAAACTGAGAGCAGATACAATAAAACATGCAAATATGCGCCCAAGGACATTGCAACAGCAACAACAACAACAACAGCAGCAGCAGCAGCAGCCACAGACACCGTGAAAACACAACGCGCCGAAGAACGCAGGCCGAACATCAAACACACACACACACACACACACACACATACGTTGTCCTCTGGTGGCGGCATGACCGCAGGTGTATGTAAGTGGTGGGTTGGGGGGGCGGGGCGGCGCAAGGGGCCCGAGTGGGAGATACCAAAGGGTACAAAGTTTATTTAGCTTTAGTCGAAATTAAAGGCCTTTGTATATTAAGTAACCACGCGGCGCACACACACACACCCACACTCCCACAGACACACACACACACACACACTAAATAAATGCAGTGCGATAACAACACACACACACACACACCACATGAATACTTACAGTGTTGAAGTTGTACATAAAATATGCCGCTGGCCATTCGGGAAACCTCTAAACATACCAAAAATGAAATTTATACAACAAAATATATAAAAAAAAAATGCTCGTTTCAATGGTGGAACCAAAGGATGCCGCAGGACACGCGCTGCGTACCTCAAAAACGAGCTGTAAAGTTTTTGGGCAATGTGTGTATGTAGTGTGTGTGTGTATGTTGTGTGTCTGGTTGTGAAAATACTTCGGCCGTATTTTGATTTCATCAAAGCTTTTGTGCACATTACTGGACAGGATACATTTTGCGACAATAAAATATTACATGAAAACGGATGACATTAAAAATGGTCAGACCAGCGAAGTATACGATCCCTAAGAGACCCATCATATCTGGCAAGCTCATAAACTGTAAATTGCCATTTAATACAAACATGAGAAATGTTCGATGCGCCAGATAAAGAAGTTGAACTCCAAATACATTTAGTTGAAAATTCAAACAGGGTCAAATCGATGACTTCATCTAGCTAGGAATTATAAAGTACCCCCCCCCCCCCCCAATTTTTTTTATAATATTATTTTATTAAATATTTATTTTTTCCCGCCAAAAAAAAATTCCCCACACACCTCCCCCCCCCCCCCCCCCCACCCCCCCCCCCATAATTTTATTTTTTATTTAAAATAAAATATAATAATATAAATTATTTTTTTTTTTCTTGTGGGTGGGGGGGGGGGGGTAACACACCAAAACAAAAAAAAATCCCCCCCCCCCAACAAAAAAAATATAAAAAAATATATCCACAACACTTCAATTAAATTTTTTTTTTATCTCTCACACACATACAGACATTCACTTTTTTTAATATATATAGAAGATATTTAGTTTAATGTTTATTTTAGTTAACAGACAGAGGGTATTCACGCCCCTTTCTATATAAACGAACTGCATTCACGGCTTTATTCACAGCTTGCCGGACTGGCTACTAAAACTTCCCCCACCGGGTTGTAGATTTCATTCCTATTGTCTTTCTTTATTCTTCTAGTCGTATGCCTTAATTAACCTTAAATTCTATAAATTTTTTCTTCATAACTAACACTATTCTATCTTGCTATAGGCTCTAATAACGCCGGACTGGCAAATAAACTTCCCCCAACGTGCTGGTGTCGTTATTAGATTTCAATTGGAATTTCGTGTAGGCTTTTAAAATTTTTTCCTTATATCTATGTATTATATTATATTTTTTGGTTGGAGGCAGCACTGTTTTGCCTTCGTTAATAAAATAAATAAATAAATAACTTTAACTTAATTTCCGATCTCTGCTTGTTTACTACTTTACAGACAATGACTTATCTCGTCGACTTACACTAACCGACCGTGTCTCTGCTAATGCTAACAGCTGTTAGCCTGCTGTTAGCCTGCTGTTAGCATAGTGTTAACTCCTGTCTAGCGCTGCCAACCTGTTTACATACATATCTTAAATTAAAGTTCAATTTACAGTTTTGAATGCACTTGTTTTCAAAAGTATTCGTAGTTTTTAGAACAAGACAAAAGAGCTATCTTTAGGGTGCCAAAGACAGCATTCCTTTGCAGAGATCCCAATTCAATTGATTTCCTGAGATACTATTCAAAACAATAAAGTTTTTCATATAAAAACTCAATTCTATACTGATGGTTGCTATATTAGATATATGATATAGTGGAGCGAGTTTTGAACAAGCTTGTAAAAAAGCCTAATAAAACTTACATAAGTTGGATTTAGTCCAGATATCTGTGTAAGCAAAAGCACAACTGAACTTTTAATCGATTTCTCGTATATAAGATATAGTTTTTCGACTTAGATCAAATTTGGTAAGCTCGTATAGAGCATAATAAGATTTTGAATTGAGGAATCAATGTTTAGCCTATATTTTATTTGATGATTTTAGAGGCGTCTAAAAAGTAACTAGAATATCTAAGAAAACCCATCAACATCCTTAGTATTTTTGTGTAATTCTTGAGGATAGCAAATAGATTAGTCAACGTTCAATGGAACTAATCAGAACCGTAACCGACATGGCATAATTGACTTAGATATTGTATACGAGTCTACTAGTTAATGGGGTTGAAAACGTATCCTTCAACGTGACAAAATGTAATAACCTCTGCAAGGGTTTCAAAAATCTTGAACAAGGCTGGTTTTTGGAAAACCTTTTATGCCAACGCGAGCCTTTTTCATTTCACATTCAAATAATGTCGACTACAAAAAATAACATTTTTGAAATTTTATGGCGACTCTTGAACAATTGGATGTCCTGGGTGCCAATTAAATATCCATCTCATTTGGATTTGCCGTTAGTATCATCTAAAATTCTAGACTTCAAATCATATTGTGCCAGAACATCGTATCATAGTTTTCTTATCAATATCCCTACTAAGAATCAAGTAGCATATCCAAGAAAACACAACACCAGCATTGCTTTATTATTGCTATACTTTTCGATGAGTATTTTCTATCTGCAATCGCTGGTTAGACCAAAACACAGCAAACCTCTCCATTCTTGCAATCGGTGGCCTCTTTCATCAGCTGCGGGTTGCAGCTTTTCATGCAGCCTCCCCCGTATTCTTTACAAACTGGCAAATTAGAGTATACGAGTAGAGCATATATCAGTAAATCAACTGGGGCTAAGGATCACTTACGTTTAGCATTGACACCCGCACAGAAAAACTGCAGGATAAGAGCTAACACCAGACACAGTCCAAGCAAGTTGTATTTATATATCATATTGATGAGATTCTTATGTAGAATATTCCACTGCGTATAAATAGTAAACCACACGATACAAGCGACTTGTGCACTGAGCTAGACTTATTTTCTTTCAGATGCTTTTTAGCGAACTATTTTCGAATAGAAAACGCAACTGGCGTAACATTTGCATGACTAATGGCTGATTATTCCATAGATATAGTATAGTACAGCCCTAGACTAGAACCCCTAGTAAAAAGTATTAACACAAGTTTTTATCTTGTTAGAGATATTGTGGAATAATTGGTATTCTTCTAGCTCAAGAGCAAAATTATTATAATTATTCAATCTTGCAAATTGTAAAAGCCAAGAATTTAATTTAATCAGAATTTGAAATAGGTTTAAGGTTTTGTAAATCTAGAACACGAAATGCATAATAATAGTTTCTGAACTGAAATATTTGTCAAGTTTTCAATGATTTTTCGAGTGTCCGCCTGTAGGTCTCATCAAAAAAAAAAGAAGGAAATAAACGTATAAATAAATGGAGTTTCAAACAGAATGCAGCTGCATTATTATTAACTGCAATCGTATATTTACAATTTCCAATATCCATGCAGATTCATATGGACCATTCCGGGTCCTGTGACTGCAAAATGTCACTGCAAAAGCATAAAAACTGATGACTTGCTCCGATGTCTGATCCGTGGGCCCAGGCCTTTTCCCCATGGTGCTGTTCTTTTATTGGATATGCCAGGGCACAGTATTTATACTATAAAAATGCATGAAATTGCAATGCCGATGCGGCCAATTGTGTAACATATACAAATTCCAACCGTACATATATATATATTATGCCGTTGCACTGATTGACAGCGGCCCGTATCAGGGAAAAGCGAAAAATGCAGAGGGGCTCACATGTCGTATGAGTAATGGAAGGAACTCAGAAATAAAAAGCGACACGATTCGCACTCACAATGCCATGCATAAATACTACATAAAGAGTTTTCCAGCATTCTACTGAATTTAAAAACATATTAATGCTGCTTTTGATAGAACACAGCACAAATAACTTATTCATTACAATGGCAGTGGCATTATGAATAGATCTGTGCGAAACATTAGTGTAATGAATAAGTACACACAATGCAGCTGTAATATTGTGAAAGACCACAAAATACCCTGGAAAGTGTGGTACTTTTATCGTACTAAGGTCAACTAAACTTTGAATATTTCTATATTAATCCTTCAGACACTCAAATTTCCAAAATATTGCAAAAGGCTACAAAACAAACCCTGGTAGAAAGTATGGTACTTTTATCGTACTTAGGTCAACTAAACTTAATATTTCTATATTAATCCTTTAGACACTCGAATTTCTATAATATTGCGAAAGCCACAAGATACCCTGGAAAGTGTGGTACTTTTATCGTACTAGATTCAACTAAACTTAATAATTCTATATTAATCCCTTAGAATCTAAGGCTTAGACACTCGAAATTCCATTAAGTTTGGTAGGATATTACTTAATTTTTTGATAAATCTTCTAGATTCTTTATTGTTGCACTCCTTTCTCGTATTTTAATAGATGAATCAGAGTATTAGTCGTGTTTCTATGAAATTTGCTAGCAAATGCACTTAAATATTGGATTATTCTTGTAATAGATTCTTTTGTCGCAAGCTTCTTTGTGTTTTAGTGATTTAATCTTAGGCTTATCGAATTCGATTCTATGGACGCAACCTTCTTTGCTTTATTGATAGATCAATCTTCGTTAAATGTTGTATTAATATCCTAAAAGATTCTTTGGAATTCAATTCCGCAATCCTGTCTCACTTTGAATGGATTCCATTGCATAGTAGGGCAAATATTGAAATTGTTGCAGCCAGGACCTTACGCCTAACGCAAATCTTCAACTGGAGATGTATGCAGTCAGCATATCCTCACATTAATGATCTGGCGTAGCCACTTTAGTCTTAAGCTCCCTGTCCCTGTCCCTCTCCCCTTCCTTTCCTGCCCTGACCCTTATTTTAACTCCTTTTTTTTCCTAATTCTAAGGGGTTTTGTAATTTTTCCCCATCTGATAATGTTCCTGTTGTTCAGTATAAATATACATACATATAGCATTAATTTACACTATTATTAAAGTAGAAAAGGCCAGGTTGCCTGAACTCTTAGTTAAGAATTTCAATTCTCAAAAAAAACCTGTATATTAAAATGGAGAAATAAATGAAATGAAAAAATGAATGGATTCACTTTAGTTAATGTCCTATTCCTATGCTTAAAATAAACTTAAATTGTGAATTAATCTTTCAGAAGACTCTAGTGTCGCAAGCCTTTTCGTTTTTCAATGGATTAATCTAAGTTATAGTCCTATGTCCTATGAAAATCGCCAAAAATTGTGATACAATCTTGCAAAC
>JBAMCL010000348.1:600000-810828 GCA_037075165.1 Hirtodrosophila histrioides | reverse complement strand
ATGTAACAAAGCAAGTTTTCTTCTAATGTGTTCATACCTTTATTGTATTTTGGATGGCACTTCCATTACATGGACAATCTGCATTAGGTGTATAAAATGTATACAATATTTGTCTATTTTTATCTGAATTCTTTCAATTTAGAAACGGGACTTTCCCTAAAAAGTGGGTAAATTAATAAACGATTTACAATATTCTTCCTCTTGCTCTTTGAATTACTATATCCTTAACACTCATTACTTCAATTATTTCATACATAAAGTGTACAGTTTCCACAGTGAAGTTGTCCGTCAAGGATTTTGCACACATTGCCTTTGGCCTGTCCAGCTCGTACTTGTCTGCGATTTTCAGCAGATCTGGAACCTTAAGGGTTTATTTCCAATTTCTTTAATATATCTTCGTTCTCTTTGTCGGTTCTCTTTGCCGTCGATATTTTTGTGAGGAAAGGGTGCTTGAAATATTATATCTTAGCTCGCCTCTTGTAAATTTAACAAGGTGCTTGATTTAGATTCCTAGGATTCCATTTGGAACTTGGGAGGCCATCGCCTTCCATTTATAGTATATGCTCTGATGCAATACTTATAATATTTGTTTGTGTAATCTTGTTCTATTCAAATGAAAGAAAATATATATTTTTATGTATAACGTTATAGTCCTCACTCTCACTCTCAATATCTTATTCCTTTTTGCTAACTCTTAGGTTAGTTCAGAGTCGTATTTTCATCCTGAGATTCTGATTAAACTCATTAAGCTCAAAACTAATTGATTTCTATTTGCCTTTGGAACTGTCAATTGTGCAATTAAGTTAATCAAGGCACTACCAATGTTATTTTTTGAATATTGTGTTAAGAGTGTATTTTAATATTATTTTGAAGTAATCGATTTGTGATGTGTTTTCAAAAATGCCCATATAATTTAAGGGCTAAAGTGCCTATCATTTTTCCGTTATGCTCTGGTGTAATGTCTATTTTGGGTTAGGTTAGGTAGAGCCGATGTGGGGTCGCACATAGACCAATCAGACAACAATTGTCTGTAAAGCGGGGCATTTGGCAGTCAGTCGAAGGATGAGTTTTACGATATGAGACACCGCGGTAGGTGATGACAGTACGATTGGGTATTCCGAATTTCTGATGACGGGAACTTCACTTTCGACAGTTTTATGTCACTATTTATGCTCTGTTCCCAAAGGGAAAAAGGCTATATTGGGTTTGCGATATTTGGTACACATATTGGTGTATATCCTCAATTAATAATGGCTTCCGGAGCAGGCCGATGATCACGGGGAGCAGCAATATTGGTGGTGCCACTAACTGAGGCAGCAGACCCGGGGGTAATTAGAGCATGAGCTGAACCCTGTTTCAGACTATTAGAAGACGCATTTGAGTCTAACGAGGACTCTGAATTGGCGTCAGATACCCTAAGATTCCTTTCAAAGTCAGCGTTGGAATCATCAGAAAAGGCAAGAAGGCATATGAAGGGGCCGGGCCGGAGGACAATAAATGCTTGCACAACCTTCTAAAGGTTAGATTATTGCGCGCACAAGAAGATATGGCATGCAGATATGGAGCCAGATCCAAGTCGTCCAGAATAAGGCTCTATGACTTCAGTAATTTGGCTTCCATCTTAGCTTCATAGAAGACAAGGTCTCATTTGTCTGTAGCAAATGCAACGAAAGGCTGAAAGGATGAGCTCCCAATCTAGTAAGCTCAGTGCCAATCCCAAGACTGGCCATTTACCCCAACGTTTCCAGGATGAGTTCCAATTGAAATGATGACAACACCCAATGCAATGATGAAATTGGTGAATAATCAAGGAAAATAGACCAACACTGTGAAAAGCCATATTTGCGGCTTGCGGCTACACATAACTTTAAATAAATATTAAAAAAAAAGTAAGTTTGAGGGACATTGCAACCAATATGCTGCTGTGTCTTGGATGGCCGAGTATAGAAACCGTCAATGCCATTAACACCCCACAAGGGTAGAGAGGGGCAGAGGGCAGCAGCGCCTTGAGAAGTTCTTCTCCTCAAAGCAACTTTTGATTCGGCATGCAAATGGCAAGGCAAAACGAAAGAGCAAACAAGCAGCAATAACTACGGGTAAGGAGCAGCAGGATGATAAATCAGGACTGCCGGGTGAGGAGGAGCCGGAAGGTGAGGGCGAGAGCGAGGCTAGGGGTAGGGCTATGGCTATGTGGGTTGCTGACTGATGAGGCCTTGCTGGGACTGTAATATTATACGAGACAGATACTTTGTGCTTGGTTGTGACCATCTCTCAATACTTCGCACACTCGTTAAAAGCGAGCAAGCAGCTTTAAAGCGTGTCTCTTTTCACTTTGAATAGGAGGTGTGGCTATGAATTGGAGATATCAGCTTTATAAAGATACAATCTGGAAGCAAAAACAACGATGACATCGAGACTATCACCGCTATTTATCGATATTATCGATAAGTTAAAGCTGCGCTTGCACTAAATGAAATTAAGCATATTTGCTTGGGAAATATACTACTTTTGTATAATTGAGTCAAATATTAATTAGTTTTTAAGGGCAGTAGTATAAACAAACAATAAAAATAAAAAAATGGCACTATCGATATATCAAAACAAAGTATCGATATGGAAATTGTCAACATTATCGATAATTCATATCAATTATACATGACAATCAGTTAATTGAGTCCCACAAAAACTAGAGCTGTAAAGCAATCAAATGCACTATCGATAGTATCGATAGTATCGATAGATTTGTATTATTTATATCTGGAAGCCCTGAAACTAAAAGTGTACTGAAATACATAGACCTAGCCCCCCAATTTAGATTGTGTAGTCTGAAATGACAACTTTGATTTGATTAGTAGAATGAAGTGCTTATTTAACTGGTGTCTGGACTACAAAATACAATTCTAATTCAGTTTGCAATGCCTGATGGATTTTAATGAACTATTAGCACGATGCGATTGCCGGACTGTGACAACACTGCGATAAGCAGCAACCTCATTATTTGGAATGGCAAACTCGAGAAGACAAACAGAAATATAGATATAGATATGGATACAGATATAGATTCCGGCTTGGTCTCCGCCAGCTGCTGTTCTGTGAAGGATCTAGTTGCTGTCGAAATTGAAATCGAAAGCGAAAGCAAAGGCGAAGCCAAGACACACAAACGCCTCAAAGTATGCCACAAAATGTTAACATTTCAAAGCATCGACACGGCTGCCGCCCACTGAATGGGAACTGGCAACGGGCAACGGTCTGCGAATTGCTTGCCTCGTTGCCTGCAACAACAACAGCAACAACAGCAACAGCAATTACAACAACGGACAGGCACAAATAACAAAAACATTGCAGAATAGAAATCTGCAAGCCCGCATAATTTGTTTTCCATACCCTGTGCCCTAAAGCAGGCCTTAATGGGTATGCTGTACCGAAAACCCAATAAACTACAACTTTAGCCTGATTCTGCGTTACGGACGTTACACTTCAGCTCATGTTTCTGATTTCTGCAGGCGTTTAAAGCTTTTCAATTAACAAAACAAATAAGTTCATAACTTCTTTCAAGAACAACTATATTTCCATCTTATAAGCGAACAAAATCCCTTCACACAATAGAAGTACCCATATTAGAGGACATTTAAGGTTTCGCAACTTTCGCTACCAAATAACAATTCAATCGGGAAGTTGCGAATACTTACAGCAATGCCAATTTCTAATGTTGAGTTTTGTAAGTTTTCATCCTAAAATCTATTCATTTTAAGGGGGCTAGCCTCAACCTGAAATCGGAAAGGCGCAAATGGTTAGAATAGGCAGAAGGATGAATCGATGAATCTTAACCCCCATAGAGTAAAAACATCAATTGCAAATCTTAGACAGATCAAGTTAGTCTTACAATTTAAACAATTTCCGTAGATCTTAGCAGACCATACACATATTCTATATGTCATATAAATCATAAAAAAGGCAGCAGGCATTTCACTTTAGACTTTTAAACAACGACTGAACTGCTAAGCAGCTGTTTATATCTAGAAGTACAAATTTGAATTTCAAAAATACTATAATGGAAAACCCTGGACAAGATATTGGGTCAAATGTTAGACGTCGGGAGCGTAATGTGCCAGAGCTGCCTGTGGTGGACCGTGAGTAGAAGTATTTTGATAAAGAAAATCTGCAGTTTATATAGCAGAGAGTCTTCCCCGTCTAGTAACCAAAAGCCCATCCCCAAAAGCTAATGTCAAAGAGCCAGTGGAAGTTATTGATCTAACGATTGGGGACCAAGTGAAAAAACGCAGATTCTCAACTTGCGCATACCTATGATTAAGTTTTCTTATACTATGTTGAATAATATTTTACGGTAACTGTTCTAAACTGTACACAGATTATACACACATTGAACACAACGTACACCTAGTTTCTGCTAAATACAACATATTCCGAAACTTAACCAAAGTTTTCTTCATTTCATTATTTCCCTTCGCCCGCTCCACACTAGGTATTATCTCTGGAGTTCCCGGAAGTGTGTTTCAGGATATTTTTACTAGTTCTGTTTGCGAGACCATTCGCTGGTCAACTTCCAACTTTTTGTGGCTAGCGTGGAGCTTCAACTATATCATATAGCTGCCATAGGAACAATCGGTCAATAATTGATTTCTTCCTGAATTTGGAACATCCTTAGGTCTAATTGATTCAAATTACAGAACAGAGTACAAGCTTCTTTTGTTTTCACTTGAACAACAATATGCGGCATACACTCGTATTATGTGCACTGTCCAGTGTCCAGTGGACACAATGCCACAACTTGTGGCAGCCGCATCCTGTGTCGCAAATGAAACGAGCACCCAACAGTTATCCCGATGCCTTTTCATACCTGTCCGAGCACAAATGGTATCCCGAAGCTCAGTATGTAGTATTACACACAGAACATACACACACACACACACACACACACACACACACACACACACACTCCCCTTGCTTGCGGCTAAGTCCTACATTTGTACGGAGATGTTCGTAGCAAGTTCGAAGCTGGTCTTCGGCATATTCTGGGGAACACAACCCACCGGGAGGATCAGGATGGAGGTTGTGGCTTCTGCAGGGTATCTGGCAGTCAAGCAGTTGAGCTACTTCTCAGCCCCAGTATGAGCCTTGCTGGCTCTGCTGCTGTGTCTTATCAGTGTGCCATTTGCTGTCGCTGGCGCTTCCGCATCAACGAGCAGCCGCTCTATGGAGTGCTTGTGGCAGGGAGTAGGGGTAGGGGTAGGGGCAGCTATTGGTGGCAGCAACTCACAACTCATTACAATTGCCCAAGACGCAGACAGTTGAAGTCGTAGTCGTAGTTGGAGTTTCTGCTGACACTCTTATTGCCTCATTTAGCATACGCGGGCGGGGGCGGGGACGGGAGCGGGAGCGGAGGTGGTGGCGTTGGCGGTTTTGTGGACTCCGCCGACGACGCTGGCGCCATTTCTCTGACGTCAACGATTTACTCGCCAAGTTGAACTTTTGCGGCGCGCCAGAGAATTCTTTAGCTTTTGGCACACAAATCGCTGGCAGTTGAGGCCCCACGTGCCCCACATGCCACACCGGCCCCACCGGCCCCACCTGCCCCAGCTGGCCCTTTCGGCTCGTTAGTGGCGAATGTATTTGTGGCAGCATTGTTTGCCGCCGAAATTTGCGTGTAAAACCAAATCTAATGTGTTTTTTTGTCTGTATGCAAAAGTTTTTTACAATTTGCACAAAATTACTGGTGCGAGTGTGTGTGCATGTGTGTGTGTGTGTGTGTGTGTGTGTGTGTGTGTGTGTGTGTCTCATGCAGGTCAACTAATTGTGACTTAGCGACTATATACACAGCGACATTTAACGCTGTTTGGCCCCATTCAAAACTAAGCAAATCTATAGTACTAGCTGGTAAATCCCCAGCGTTGCCCGGCAAAATATTTCGATTAAAATACATTATGTTGAATTTGAGAACTTAAGAAAAACACAAAGAAAAGCGATCCACGATATGCCGTTTGGATGGTAAACAAAAAAGTTTCATACAACAGTTTTCCGCTCGTTGGCGGAATGTTGCGAAACCACGCTTTGGTGTGCACTTTCACCATAGATGTAACCTAGTGCGAAAATTTCAGCATCTAGCTTTAGATTATGAACCAGTCAGTCAGTGGGGACAATCTCTTTTATATATATAGATATTTGGACGTGTACATACCCTGCAAGGATACCTGGATCCTTCAAATATGCAGGAGTAGTTCTGCCTTTGACGAGGCCTAGTTCGCAGCAATTTGTTGCAGTACAGGACATTGAACCCAAAGCAACGCGCTTCCTTACAGTTTTCTGTGCCTCATCTCATTTGACTCTCACTTTCTTACACACAATTTGTTTTTAGTCTGTGCAGCAATCAACAGGGAAAAACGAAAGAGAACCCAAACCCACTTCCCAAGGAGCACAGGCAGAAGTAGTCGAGAGGGGTGTGCAGGGAAGGGAAGTTTCAAAAAAGTTAAAATGGTGAAACGAAAATATGCCCCGCGTCGCAGGAACTTCCGAAGAAGCGGAAAAAAGGCTGCAGGATATACAGAAATTAAAAAGTACGGGCGAAATGAAACGAAATGAAGACATTTCAAAACTGCCAACTTCCGCATCCTTGATACCCTTATAAGTTTTAAGTAAATCCACAAAATTATTAAGAACTTTAATTCTATAGTTAACTATTGATGGAACAAGCGAACTAGTGTCCCTTGACCAACACATCATTTTGTAGAAATTTGTAGAAATATGTTTGAAGATTGGATGCTAAACAAAAAAGGTTCATACAACAGTTTTACCTCTACAATATAATACAGTTTGGCCTGCCCGTTGGCCACTCAGGCAGATTAAAAACTTATTACTGCTGTATACATATGATTTTTCGTTCAATTCGCAACCAACGTTATAAAAGAAAACTAAAGATTACCATTAATATTGTAGATATGTTTGTGGAATAGGGAGAGTGTCTTATAAAATATTTTTAAGCTAGCTTATAGATTAAAGTGCGCATTTTGTATTATTCTTGTTTGAGTTTTGTGTCCAAGTAAGAGATTTTTGGTTTTGTATGTAGCAAATACACAATTTGTTTGCTTTCTTTCATATTGCGCACAGATTCCTTACCTCGGTCATGGAAATGTATTTACGTTGTCATTTCATGGGTGCACTTGCTTTCGGTTTTATTCACATAAATTGAAATAGTTGAACAGTAGTTGAGAAAGAGGATCCCAAGTTTGATTAATAAACATGCAAATTATAGTCAGATTGACATAATTTTAATATATTGTTGCTATTTGTAGATCTTAGCATGTCAACTACTTAGTATATCAGTAAGTATTTTCATAACTATTCAGTTAGCAACTGCTAGGAACTTCAACTTCCAGGAGTTAGTTATTATTTAATCGCACTCTAGAATAACAAATACTAGACGATTTGTATTTACCTAGCAGGTCATGATACGATTTATACGAAAATTGCATCCGGATTGAAATCACGGTAATTTTGCGTTTCGCATAGCGCCTAGACGTGCGATTGGAAAAGTAAATTGCTAAATGAACTTATAATTCTGATAGGTATATTCTAGGCTATAGAAAAACGTATGCTCGTGTCCTTGGCAGGAGGCAGCTAAGAATCAAAAGGACCGCTAAATACGGAGAATATCTCGCATGTGGTAAGGAGGCAGACAAATTTACGGGGCGCATTCGGAGGCGCCACGAGGCGTCACAGCGTGCGGAAATACGGATAACTGTGAGCCATTGTATGAGTACATATGTCCTGCCGTATGTCCTGTTTGGGGCTTTCTTTGCTTTGCTTCGCTTCGCTTTGCTTTGCCTTGCTGTCGCCTTATCACAAAATCCAAGACTAGGCGCTCAACATTTCATTCCATAAATTTTGGTGGAGCGCTTGAAGGCTTGGAGCTCGTTTTGGCGGCCTTGTTGCTTAATTTCTTACATATTGCTGATACTAGCTGTTGTTGCTCCTGATTGTTATTCTTATTGTTGCTGCTGTGGGGAAAACGGAAGAGAGCTCAGACATATACATACGTACGCGAACAATAACACGCCTTGCACGATAAACTTTGTCGTGGAGTTTGTTACGACACTCGAAAAGCCATTGCCGTCAAACTTCCCAAAAAAATCATCCTCATTCAAGCATCCCAGCCTTCATCCTTCATGCTTCTTCCGTCGTCCTTCCGTACTATCACATTGCGATTGTCAAAGCTTACGAGTTGGAAAACTCTTTTGTTTCCTCTACTCGCGGTAAACAAAAGCAATATAAACCGGAATCTACTTAGCTGTTAGGAATCTATTACATGGAGCCCTGGAAGCCACTCAGAAATCATGATATACTCGTACTTACGATAGACGGAGGAGGCAGTTCTTAGACTCTCTGCTATGGTTGTCAAAACTTTCACAGAGTTTGCGATTTATTTTTGACTCTTTCATTTGTTCCTTTGAATATGCTAATTACAATACAAAAGCAAATGATTAAATCTTGTGCCCATTACATATTACTTTAGTCTCTGGGAAGACTTTTATTATTAAGAAATCTTATTAGTGCCCCATATCTCAAGTATTTTACGCATCTTCCTCTATGTACAGCAATGCCTCCTGAACTTCTCATATTCATTTTCTATGAATTTTTCCACTTCCCTCTTTTATTTTTGGCATTCTTTTAAAGTATACTCAAAGCGGGATAAATACTTCCATGAGAACTCAGAGTTGTCTTCATAATGCCATTTAACTTTGGCATGACTAGAAATAAATATCGGGAGTCGGAAGAGATTTCGGCACTGTCAGGATGCTTGGGAAAACGACCAGCTTCGACTCGGGATTTAGATATTTTACAGATCCTGAAGAAAATATTGTGTATTTTGTTGTCTCAATCACATGTCCTCCAGGGTTAGTTATTAGTTGCCAACGTTTCTTGTAGTTGCTCATTCAAATTGAACATAATAGTACCCGCACATATAATATTTAAGAACTATCAAGTCCTGCTAGTTCACCTACATTAACATGTCCTCCATGTCAAGTTTATTGACAGTCCCAATAGTTCTGTATGTCATTTTTCTCCCTGTACCCCTAAAAAGGGTAAAAAGCGGGTACTTAATCTGTATATCCGTCCGTATGTATGAACCCGTCGATCTCAGCAACTTTAAGAACTAGAGACACCAAATTTGGAATGTAGGTTTGTGTATAGATGTATTTTGGATCCGAGATATTCCTCCCCACTCTCCCGCTATTCGATAAAATCCGTTTTGCAGTAACAATTTTCAATATGTAGCTTGAGATTTGGCATGTACAATACTTTAGTCACTCTTAATCTACTGTCCAAATTTCAAGTCGATCCGATAATAAACACGGAAGTTATTCAACAAACAAGATTCAGTACTGCAGCGCGGGGGGAAGAGGAATTCCAGCCACCACGATAATAATGATTGTCCATTATAGCATCACTCATCCCTTAGTAATTTACATATGTCAATAAACAACTTGTATTAATAAGAATTTCTTACGTTGCCCCAAGCTCGTGCATGGGAATATGTCTTTTTTGAAATTGTGCGCCTATAATTCTTAACCAGTTTTAGCGCAAACTTAATGAAGTTGCGTGCCTGCACTCTTCAATCGAACAACAATTGAGTCGATTCACTTGTTTTGCATTTCAAAATTGGTGTATTTTAAATTTCCTACAGTTTCCTCCCTTTTTTCTTGGGAGTTTTTGGACAGCGCTTGGCTTAAAATTTTCTCTATTCGCCGGTTATTTGGAAACCACCAACGTCTTTTTCTAACTCCTGTGCAGTGTTGCCAATTTAGCTATTTCCCCGATAGATCTAGCGGGTTGCAGTTGGCAAATGCGGGATAAATTCTAAACTAGCGGCTAGCGGGAATTATAGCTAATTTTAATATATAAATATTATGTGCCAAGAAGGCGGAAATTGTGCACATTCTCGAGCACTTCAAGGTGGAATCAGCCAAAATTGAAGAGATTCTGTTCTAATACGCCAACGTCCACCTTATAAATGGGGTAAATTTACAGGATACCACAAGCTTTTGGGCCGAAGTGTCCAACTACGTGGATGCAGCAGTAAATAAAAGATTTTCGGCACTGGCATCATTTGCGCTGTCTTTTATCGCTGCCATGGTCGAACGCAGAGGTGAAAAGACTATTTAGTCAAATGAACAATGTCAAAACTAAGCTGAGAAATAGAAGGGCCTTAGACAGTAAACTCAATTTTACACATAAGCTATTTTATCTGTTCAACTTATATTTTATAATCTTAGTAACATTTAATTTCATATTTGTAGATACGGACTACGCCGCGTAAACAAATGCTGTCATGACTATGAAGTGCCAGCAGTTTGTTTAAATAAGATAGGGACCAATCAGTCCTACATAAGTTCAGCTGCAGAAAAGAATATGTTCGACGAAATTTTACAAAATGCTGACTTGATTCAATAAAAATATCGTTTCACTACTCTAGCGGTTTTTTTAGCTACCAAAAAAAATAGGCTATTTCTAGCTTTTTTCGAAGGCTAATTCAGCTTTTTTATGAGCCGAAGAGTTGGCAACACTGGTCCTGTGGCAGCATGCAGAGTTGCGGCGCACGTGCTGCTTTTTTAGCTGTGTATATCTGGTTGCCATCATTTGTGATGCCGCAGTAATCACCAAAGGTGAATCCCTTCTTCTCTTGACTACTCATCTTGAATTCATTTATTTGTATAATTTTAACTATCCAATCGAAATCTATTTTGATACTGATCAAGAATATTTCTATATACTTTATAGGGTTGAAGACGTCTCCTTCTGCCTGTTTTCATACTTTTGCGCAGACCATATACTCCAATTTTAACCCATTTTATGGGTACGGGGAGTAATAAAAAAGAAAATTTCAAATTTTCTGAATCGATCGAGCTATCTACGCCACTGCCATAAATTCTTAACTCCTTTATTATCAAAGAGAACATACTCGTTTGTTCTCCATTGTCACTTAATTGCCAATCACAATGTATTCTCATTTAAGACTCCGTGCTGATACAATTTGTCTTTGATTTTGCACTCTTCTGTGTTTGCAAACATGTGTCCTCCATGGTCACTTACGTGGTTAGCAGTTGAGGCAGTCTCTGAGTGGTGCCTTATATCCTTGTGCTGTTTTAAGCATTTATTATAGAAGTAAGCATTTCTTTCGCTCTAAATTTGTTTGCTGTCCTGCTAATCTTGCGAATTATGCGCGTGTCCTCCATGGTCACTTGGCTAGCGCTAGCAGTCAAAGCAGCTGGAGCTTACCTTCGTTTGCAAACAAATCTCTATACAAACAGCTGCTTCTGCGTTTCCACAGCTTAACCCATAAAATGAACAACAACAAAGGAAGGGAAAACAACCCCAAATGATATAAAAGTGTGGCATGTTTGTTGCTTGTTGTTGGTGTTGCTGTTGTTGGTGTTGCCCCTTTTTATGTTGTTGCCGCTTAACTCATTTGTATTGAAAGCAGCTCTCAACTGGTGTTTGGCAACTTGTTGCTCAAGTTGGCTGGATCAGCGGCAAATATGTAAATAATATAAAACGTGCAACATTTGCTGCTAATCCCCTAAGCGAGCAGCAGTCCCAAGCAAGAGCCCTGACAACTACCCATAACCACTTACACACACACACACCCACAACACACCCACACACACACACACACACACACTCCCACACACACACACACGCTGATGGGGTTTTATGAATATTATGCACAAAATATGCCACTTGAATGAAAGTCTGTAAAATGCTTCAGCTGCCACGCCCACAAAAGTGTTTCAAAGCGTTTTCAAGCCGCCCCTCAACGGCTTAAAAATATGCTCCAGTCGCGTCTGCTCGACTAGCAGATACCCTATGTCCATGTAACAAGCACCCTAACACACAGCTCTATTGGCATGGAAACATTTGCTTCGTAAAATATAATAAATGCTTCGTTGGTTGAGAATACTCGACTAGCACATACCCTATACCTGTCTGAAGTGCACAACATCATATAATTATGTTATAAATGTATTATATTTATAGTATTACTAAATTATGTAATGTATTTCTAACACAATTGGCAACACCACTTGGGAATAGCCATTGTAAAGAACTATCTGGCAACGCCATATCTTAACTAGATATGCAAGAACGAATTGATCGATAACAGATTCGAGGGCTGAGAGAAGTCAATCGGGTTTAAACCTTATGAAAACCGAGTAAAAAACATTATTTACCCCAAAAATAGAAAAACCTTTCCTGTTAATAATGATGAAGGGATGAAAGTTCTAAATGTCAAGACTTGGTTTGTTATTGGGTTCTCTAGCTTTTCTAGTCTTTAGGGTCGATGTTGATCAAGAAAATATATCAAGAATATATAGAAGAATTGAGTTACAAAGATTTAGCTTCAGCTATAGCTTTAAAACCACAAATTACAAAGAGAACTTGGTAATAAAATAAGTGAAATAAGAGCCCATTCTTTGTAGGATCTGAAATATCTCTTGCTGCGCGTATACCCTTACTAACTAGTTTCAATTGATACAGGGTATGAGCTTGTGTGTGTTGCTTTGTGTGTTGAATATTAAAAAAGAATGCCGTTAACATGACGTATACGCAATTTGCCATAGAATATGACGCAAAAGCCGCGTTATTTTGACGACAACTTGTCACTCACTTTGCAGTTTTGCACCCCTCGCCCCTCTGCTCGTTGTTCGTTGCCCCAACCCTTGGTGATAGATATGTGCCTGCGATAGGATAGTCCCTGGCGACTGGGGGTAGCTCGGTCCTCAATAGGCTTTGGGTCGCTGGCAATAAAACGTGACTAAATGCTTAACGATTATTCAAGTATGCCAAAGGCCTCGAATTGCAAAAGTTTGTGCTGCCTGCAGGTGCAACTTTTAAGTGTGCGTAGTTAGATATTTGTAAGAGCCCACACACACACACACACACAGAGGCACACACACACAAGCTGAAAGTTCACGTACCTGCAATGATTGCGCTTGACACATTGAGAAAGTTGCTCTTTGCACTCCCTGCCAGGATATTTTTATGCTCAAATTTAAAATCCTACGCATACGATTATGTGTGTGCTTGTGTGTGCTAGTGTGTGTGTGTGTGTGTGTGGCTTTGTGAGTCCTAGGCATATGTGGAGTAGGACAGGCAACATGTCAACGTCACCGTCATCACAGTCACAGTCACCGCCGTCAGTTGTGCGACTGTCATTTAAAGCGTCATAAAAATGATGACAACGTTGTCGGGCATCAGCTGTAAAACGGCATCATCATCGTCTTACTTTCTCCCACTTTCACTCACCCCCTACCCCTCTGGCACACCCACACCCTCGCCTCATTTATCTTTTTAACTTTTTTCGCTCTCCTTGTTAGAATTGTTATAAATAAGCACACATTCTTAAATAACATTCAGTTTTATGAGCCTGACGCTTTTGACTTAAGATAATTAGGACTGGGTATGTGGGAGAGAGGTCCTTGTACAATGAACTAGTTCAATGAATCGCAATCAATCCCCTAGAAAGCTTTAAGGCGCTTTCACAGTGCTTTCAACCGCTTTAAGCTTGATGCGAGCTTTATTGGTGCACTTAATCACATTTAAAGCTTTAAGGTGCTTTCAAAAGCTTTCAATACTATCAAAGTGTATCCAGACTCAATACACTTATTCTCACTTGAAGTGACAATAAATGTATTAGGAATATGCATTTTATTGCTGCACACCACTGATTCCTTCCACAGGGAAGGTCTTCTCTGCCAGCCACATAATCCAATCTTAAACCACACACGAACTAGCTTATTGAGCTGAACTGAACGACACACAACTCCATGCTTAGTTTCAGGCTTATTGGCTGACACAAAGGCCCCAAATCCAGTTCCAGTCACTTTCGCGCACACCTGCATGAATAAATTCCGAGTTCAGCATATTGAAGGCAACCAAATGTTGCCACCGCACAGGTGCCACAGGTGCCACACGTGGCGCGTGGCTGAATGCGATTTGTTTGTGGGTTTCAGAATGCGCGCTAAGGCATAAAATATCACGATTATAAAATCCAAAACACTCTGAGTTACAACAACAGCAACAATCAGGTTATATTGTGTACATATACTATGTACAGGGTGTCTGAATTCAACTGCTGCTTTTTAAACAGTTGCAATTTGTTCATTTTCGCACAATTTCAATTTGAATTTTAAGCATTTAATGTCGAAATATACTTAAAATTTCATTAATCAATTTAACATTTTCGACACTTTCGTCCTGGATTGCAGTTCAACTCAGCCATCCTGTACTTACTCCGCATATATAATACAGGCAGCGTCGGCCATATCAGTTTATACCCTCTTAAATTTCATGTATATTTATGCCTATGGACTTACTGGTTAACTAAAATATATAAATAGTAAGTTCACTCAGCAAAAATGCAACAATCGAGCCTTTAGTTGATTGAAATGTCCAACTCTCATTAGTAGGAATATCTCAGTAATGAATGTAAAGTAATTTCGCAGAAGTCTTAATGAATCTCAGTAATTAATTACTAAGCGGATATAGTTAAGTTAGTTAGTTAAGTTAGCTTATCTTTCAGACACTATAAAACAGTCGAAGCTAAGCAAGTCAGCGGAAATCAGTCAGCGATTAGTTCTGCTGAACGCGCTCTGCTTATTTGTGAGCTATATATGCAGGCCTATTCTCGCTTTTCGATTCGAATCTTCGATTCGATGTGTTCCCGCTTTCGTACAAATTAACAACTGAGCTGCATTTTCAAATTTTCAAGTAGCTAAGACTACATTTTCGATTCGAATCGGAATCAGAAGTGGAATAAAGCCTGTTATATGCATAAGTATAGGAAGTATTTTGGTATAAACAGCTGATGGTATCACTCATCACTCATCACTTCTAAGTAGCGTACTATTTGTAGGAATCAGAAGTGGAATGAAGCCTGTTATATGCATAAGTATAGGAAGTATTGCGGTACATCCCTTCTAAGTAGCGTACTATTTGTATGATACCGAATCAGTCGCGTTATCCAGGGAGATTATAGGTATTCGGAATATGTTTAAGAATCAAATGATGCTCCCAATCTCAAGGCTGTTGATGATTGGCTTATCAATACTTTGAAAAGAAGCACATAGATTGGGATGTATTTATATTATTAATCCCGGATATTTGGTATAGAACAGCTAATGCGATTAAAATGCCAGGATGCTCATGCTACCTTAAGGGTATTGAATCTTCGAGGGATTCATGTGAGCACATCATATATGTATGTAAGTAAGTGAGTGTGTGTGTGGGTGTGTATATTTAAATTGTTGTTTCATTTTGGTGTTGATGCGGTTGCTGTTAAGTGCCTCACGCATGCCGCCATCTGCGGCTGTCTCCGACTTGCGACCCACCACCCGCTACCTGCCCCACCGGGTTGCTTTCACACCTGCCTGACAGCCTGACTGCCTGTCTGCCTGCTTTGCGTCTGTCTCTCTGGCTGTGTCCATGTGATGGTCCAATAAATAAGTAAATGCGCGGCCTACACACAAAGCCACACACACAAACACACACGAAGCTGTTGTGCGTGTGTGTGGCAGCTGTGCGCCGAAATCCTTGTGTTGATTAGAAAGTATGCAACGGCATTGGCATAACGGCAACAACGTAAATCAATTAGTTTTCCACATGACAAGCCGGAGCAGAAGACTTTCACCTGTACGAGTATAAACAGCGGCATTAACACACCTCTATATGCAGCGCTATTTGGCCGAGAGGACCAAGAGGCCAAGAGTTTACGACGACCAACTTAAAATCCCCGCCAGCAATTTCAGCGGCAGCAACTTAAGAAGCATTATTTGGGGCACAAACACGACACAACAGGCGTGTGAGAATGAGGATGAGAATGTGCTAGTCGAGTATTTTCCACACCCTGTACGCTGGTCTACAGATACACAAATAAACATCAAGCAGTTCAGCGGCAGCGCAAACAAGCAGCGCACGGGCTGGCAGATGGCGACTATGCTGCCCTCTTTCCACTGGAAACAGTTCTCTTAACATTTTTCGTGCTTATTATTATATTATTATTGGATATCCTTATGAAATTTTCACAGTGCTTGAAGAGTAACCTTCAAATCAGGTTTGCCAAATATCAAGGCCATATCTTATGGTATAGAGGATGTAAGCCGTATTTAAGGAATTGCGGGGGAATGGGGAGGAGGGATGTCTGAAATAGAACGGATACGAAACGTCAAGTAAGACCTTCAACCTTCTCCGGCTGTTATGTAGTCCTGAAACCGAATTTCGCCCAAAATATCCCCCTTTGAATTGAGATGGGATTTAGTGTGCTAGCTCAACACGAAGTGGAGATTCGGCTATTGATCGAGAATATATATACCTTAGGAGGTCGGAGCTGCCTCCTGCAGCCAGCTACCTAAACTTGCGCAGTTTTATTAGCCCCTTTCAAACATTTCGTGACTACAGGGTGTAAGGAGAGTAAACAGCAACGAAAAGTAATAATAAATAAAAAAAAATATATGTATAAGGAAAAAAATGTAAAAACAAGGCCAGGCAGTGAAAACTCATTAAAATTAACACTAATAAGCTTTGTTACGCGGCCCAAAAATGAAACTGCAGCAAGGATAACAAAGTTGCTGCAACAGCAGCAACAAATGTCACTTGATGCGAGGCCTCGTCCTGTTGCTCCTGCTCCTGCTCCTGCTAGTTTCGTTCCGTTTCGTTTCGTTTGTCATTCGGTGGCCAGTTCCATTTGGGCCCCAGCCCCCGCAACCGCCCCCTTGCCCGCCCCTCACGCGCCTACACTCGTGTTGTGCACAAAAAGGATTCCGTTGTCCAGCGTCGAGTGGCAACTTTGTTGGTATGGGGTCAGGCGGGGGCCGGGGGCAGGCAGCATTTGTTGTAAATGGCTCAACAAATTGTGCAAAACAAAAACAAGCGCCAAAAAAAGTAGATGGTGGGGGTGGGAGTGTGGCGGGGGTGGGGGTGGGGTTGACAGGGGTCGGCATGCACACAAAAACAGGACACACAAAGAAGCAAATGATGTGCAACATAAGCGCCTCTTATGTGGGCGTTTTGGTGGGCGTGCACAGAAGTGTCGCCGATTGTTGATGTGGCCATTCAAACAGTGGACAGCATTCAATGTCCACAACATCAACAACAACAACAACAACAAACACAGCTTTGGCTAATTAAATAGATTGGAAACTTATCGATAGCCATATTGTGTACTGTTTAGTGTGTAGAAACCTCAAGTGGTGGCTCAATTTAAGAAAAAGCACACTTAATTAGACAAAGTTGAATATATCGATAGGCCTATCGATATATTAATCGATAGATGTATACACTTATCGATAACACCATTAAATATATTGCCAAATAGTTTGATAAGTACATGAATCTATTCAGCTAACTAACCAAAGCAAGTTTCTATCACTTTATCGATTGGTATATCGATAAGTGCAGCGCAAACATGATCGATTAATCCCTTGAATGGTAAATCCTACAATAATTTATTCTAAGCTAACTTGTTAAGCCTATCAATAGGTGTGTCGATAAGTATTTACATAAGTATATTAATGCAATTCAATCGTTTTGTTTTTGATTTTGTTGATAAAAGTATCGATAAGTATATCGATATGCATATCAAGACACTTAAATTGACTTCCTTTGAGCATTTCGAGAGACTTAATATCGACAAATGTGAATAAAGACAGATTTATCGATAGATATAATTATAATTATAATTAGTGCAAATCGCAGCTTGAAAAGTAATCAGTTCGAAAGAGAAATTTAAGTAGAAATATCAGTTAGTTGACACCTAAGCCGAATGTTAGCAGCAGTCAGCCAACATTCTGCTGGCAATTCCCAGAAATAAGCTAAAAAGCCAAAGTACTCGTAATTCAAGGACTATCAATAGGTTTATAGCAGCTTTAGCTCGACATTTTAAGCAAATCAAGCGTCAAATTGAGAGTAAAGCAAAGCTGCAAATGGCAAAATGTGAAAAATGTAAACTGGAAAACAGAAAACTGAAAACAGAAACTGAAAACAGAAAACTGAAAACAAGTTGCAGCAATGGCTACAAAATGGCGACTATTTTCTCGCCAAACAAGGAC
The DNA here is from genome assembly GCA_037075165.1 of Hirtodrosophila histrioides. Lineage (NCBI taxonomy): Eukaryota > Metazoa > Arthropoda > Insecta > Diptera > Drosophilidae > Hirtodrosophila > Hirtodrosophila histrioides. Next base: position 792,709 of record JBAMCL010000348.1, on the reverse strand, counting down.
AAATTAACGTATTGAGTTAGCTACATCACGTACAGGACACAATTGGCCATTAGGAAATGCCTGAGCCAAGACACACACCCACACACACACTGACACACCCATCCACACACACATGGAACACAGAATGTCTTGATATTTCTATTAGTTAGATAGTAGAAGCAACTGTTTAGGGGATGTACTCGAACTGAAAGAGAACATGTGGCCCATTGCTCGTACATTTTTGCGACAAGGACAAACAAGTGACATAGTCTTAAAATGTTGAACATCATTTTTTATTGCATTTTCAGAGACTTTCGACGGGGTCGCTAAGGCAAAACTTACACATTTCTTTTCCTTTCCAAAAGGGTCCAAGATTGGAATTGGGCATTGGCTTCTGCTTCTGCTTCTGCTTCTGCTTTGGGCCTGGCTAAAAGTTTCTGCAGCGTCCACCTTACTGGTTCTCGTTCTCGTTCTGGTTCTGGTTCTGCTCTTTGGCTTACTCGCACTCTCATGTTGTCGCCTACGAAAAGTTTCCGATTTAGCTCCTAAACATGATACTGCTAAAAGAGTTTTAACTACTTCTGTGGCTACCAAAAATTACAAAAAGTTCCAAAACTTGCCGCCAACCGACGAACCGACGACTGACGAGCCTGCCCCTCCGTGCGCCCTACTCCCTGCTAACTACAAGCATACATGCCTCGATGTAGGTTCGTCTGCCCCCACCTTTTGTTGTTCGCGTGCTTATACCCTCGCTTGGGAGGGTACTTCAGTATTGTCACGTCCTTTGTAGCGCTGTGGAGGCATCATTGCCCACCTCAATCATATTTATGATATGTACTACTTCCATTCCAAGTTACCTCTCAATAGAGCTATGATTTGCAAATTAAGTATAAAACATAGCTTTAATATATAGCTCTTATTGAAACAACATAAAACTATTGGAGAGTTTGCCAGCCAAGTTGCTAAGAAAATCGAATAATAATACTGTCTTCCGATATATTTCCTCATGATGTTCGAGGTAAAGTTCTCAACTTCATCGTCTTTCAAAGATATATAAACAGAGCTTTTACTTTACTGTTATATATTTAGTTGCAATACTAGAAACGATACCTTCAAACCCTAGTTTTTGTTTAAAAACCCATCTCTCATACGATAACTACAAATTTATCGATAGTATCGATTGATTTCAAACATTGCTGGAAATGACTTCACTTTGAACTCCATGACTAAACGTTATTAAATGTAATTATATTCCACATTATATCTATAATATCTAGATTCGACAATTCAGTATCGATATTAGCTAATCGATTAACTAATCGATTTCAAGGGTATTGCAGATTTGACAATCCCAAGTGAACTCTTTTTAATGTTTGATTTTTGTGTAGTCGTCGTGAACCCAGTTATTGTATGTTGCCCCGAACAATTTGAACGAGTTAAGCTCATTTGATTTGATACTTTTAATGCGGTTTTTATTTTCCCAGTTGCCATTTATTACTCGTATTTCTAAGCTGCCAACAGCACTATTTATGTAGTTTTATTTTTATGCATAAAACGTGTGATTAATGAAAATACACAACAAGCCCAGCGGGCACAACATAGTAATAATTTTACTATGTTGATGTTTGATAAAAGCGACTGGAGTTGGTGATGGGATCGGGCCAGGTGTTCTACCGATTGGGAAGCCAACTGGTACCGGTTTCGAACCGGTTTCAATCCCGTTTCTAAACTGAAATACATCCAGCTACACCCAACCAGCCGAGGTACCAAATTTCATCATCCTTGCAACAAGACATCCTGAAATATTCTGTAACTCTTGGACTAGTCTATTTCAGATATTACCTATACAGATATCGAAAGATAAGGTCTAGGGAAATAGTTTGTATGGATGATAATCTATATTTTAAGAATTACTATTTCATAAGATGCCAAAAATATTTCTTATCAAGGAGGTCAACAATAGTTCTTATATCAATTTCAGCCTGAGGATGAACTAACACATTTGAAGGGTTCATATCGGGGAAATAATCGATATTTTCGACATCTCCTAGCAAACCCTATTAGGATGAACTTTTGGGGTCGACTCTAGGTCCATTTATCTATAGTAAACGAAGAACCGAAACAATCCTTGGCAGAGCTTATTGAGTGAATGGATAAACTGAGAGAAAGAGTCTGAATAACGAATGTATTTTATCTGGATCACATACCGAACCACAGACTATAAGTTTTTCAGCGAATGTCACCAGTTTGAACAAAATACAACAGTTGGGATGGACAACAGGGATGATTTAGTGGGTTTTATGCTTTCACCCTCAGGCAATTGAAATTAGAATCGTGGCAATGTGTGGCAACGCCAAGTCTAAAAGCTGGCAACTATCTGAGGAGCCACGTTGAATGTTTATTAAGCTGGCTGTAATAGGGTCAACAAAGGAAAGAGTTCATGCCCAACATACTCTGGTTGCCCATGTTGCAAGCAGAGTATAGAAACTTGATAAAAAGTAAGCGAGCATTCATTAATTTAGCCATCAAAGAACTGAAAAGGAGCGATTATTCAAGCTATAACTATTAATAAGGAAGCCATAAATTACGGCAGCTCTGGATATTGCTGCGAAACTTGTTTGTGCCACTTGCGCGATTGCTAGAATGTTGCATGCAACATTTCGTGCCGCCGCTGGGCTCTCTTAAGCACAAGCCCGACGCTCTTCGGTGCTCTTCGTTGCCGAACTGCTTGCGAGGCTGGGAATGGAAAGTTGTCAGCACGAAAATGAAAACTACTCGCAAAATTCGGCTTGTGTTCTAACACTTTGCCACAAAAATCAAAGACGAAAATCATTTGAAAAGCGAACTCAACACAAAGCCAAAACTAGATGAAAATCAGTGCGAAAATGTGGCTTAATTGTGGTTTTGTGGCCGGAATAACACCGACTTTTTGGCTAACGACATTTATAATGATGCGGCTGTGGCTGCGACTCTGGCTCTGACTCTGACTCTGACTGTGACTGTGACTGCTGCTCTTGATGGCGATGATAACAATGATAATGATAATGATAATAATAATGACGATAACAGCGATAACGATGATAATGCTGAGGGCGCTGCTAATGCAACCTTAATGAAGATGCTGAAACATGTGACACATATCCAGCTCGATGTCGTTTACTCAATTATGGCAAGCGGCTGTAACAATTATTAAATCTTTAAGCCCGAATAACCTCCAGCAGCGTGGAGGCAGGCGGGTGCAGGCGGGGGAAGGGGCTAAGCCAAAGGGTTCTCTTGCCAGGTAATGGTCCATGTGATAATGTAAATCAAACCCAGACAACGACCGAACCAAGCCAACTTTTCCGGCCCCAAAAACTTGCCTGGACGCTGCTGACTATGTTTGTTGTGTTTTGTATACCCTGTAATCGTAAATGGGCATAAGGGGTAATGGAAAGTTAACAGGGGGCGACATCTTAAAGGAATATCTATACGACTCTTTAAATTGACTGATTGGCGACTTACGGGCAGGCCAGTCGGTAGAAACGGCGGATCAGAAAAGAAAATATATAATTACAACCATAAACTTTGAAACTTGTGTATCTTAGAATGATTTGTAGCTATCCCGACTATATCTGCAGGATATAGGAATAACTCGTCGAATGGTAAGTAGAAACATAGTCGCACTTTCATGTCGTTTCGATAGTATCGTTAAGCGATAACTAAACCGCAAGAGCAACGATATGGCTATCAACAACTATGCACAACTATAGCACAACTATAGCAAACCCACCCCCGAACCTGAAGCAGAGCTCTGCAAGTGTTTTGCATACAACGAACAGCATTTGAACCAGGCGATCAGCGAAAACAGTAGCAAGAAAGTACAAAACCAAAGGGGAACGCCCACGAGTTGTGCCAATCGAGTTGTGCGTTGTCCAACTACACCACAATCAGTTGTTGCAACTCGCTGCTCGTATCAAAAGGTTTTGATACAGAATTCAGTTGGCACAACATTGTACCAACCGTTCCAATTACATTGCAATCGGTTGCCGCAACCCGAAAAACTCACTCAAGTTGGGCAACTGAGTATCCTAAGAAGCATGTCACTGGTAGGGCAGGGTATCTGGCAGTCAACCAGCCTGATCTAGACCAGCACATACTTCCCTTTGTGAGCAGACTGTGAAAATTTGGGGCGGCTGCAATAGCCCAGATGTACGAGGATGATAATAAAAAGGCATTGTTGCTGGTCTGGTCATTATGCATGCGCATATGAGCACTTATATGTCATGGCTAAAAGATATGCGTGACATAATTACAACGTGGCCAGCAATTACCAAAATAGCCCGACGGCTTGATTAATTACAGGTAACAGTAATTCAGAACAGTGCCAACTCCTGCACTTGACACCCAAAATGAAACAAAAGTTGAACAACCGATGGGCCAAAAACACGTGTTCGCTTTGCCAGAGCCAGCTTATGGGCTTATTTTGGTATCATTTTCCGTACGTTGCCAACTGGATTGGCCTGTTTGGTCAGCATTAGGCACTTAGTAGGGCTTAGAGGAATCTGCATACCAAATTTCATGACTCTAATTCAAGTAGTTGCGGAGATCCATCAGTTTATACAGTTGGAGAAATGGATGGGTGGCAAAGTAATGCATTTTCGTATTTCTAGTAAGTATTATATATCGGGCATTTATTTTAAATAAACTACATTACTTTTTATAACTATTTTTCCTTATTTCTCAGTAAGAGACAAACATTTTTCTAATTTTCACTAGATTACTAAGTGGTATATTTGATTTTTATATATCTTTTTCTGCTTTTGATAACTGTTTATAAGTTTTATATCTATATCTATTTGTAGAAGTTTACAGAGTTGCTTGCTAAAAAACAAATCTGTGGAAATTTAGAAACCAAATTCGCAGCTATTCTTAAATTGGATATGTTCATTAAATGGGTTCTACTGGGAAATTCTTATGCATAAGTCTGCGATAAGCTTGTGAATAAAGTTTGTGCACAAATTGGAGCAATTTAATTATTTAGCACACAGACGGACAGACAGGCAGGCACACGTGTCAAAGGACACGCAGGAGGCTAAGAGATGATTGCAAGCGACATAAGGCATTAACTTGGTTCAATTTACAAGTACTGCAAGACTGCAAATATGATAATAGGTCAGGGAGGGGCAGGTGGAGGTGGAGGGTTACCTGAAAATGTCAATGATTTGGTTACGTGTATTACAAGAGTGGGCCAGGCGAAAATCAACAAATTATTTACCCGTCATGCAATTCATACATTTTAGCCATGAAATGTCAAATAGCTGAGTATCCTCTATCCTCCGACTGTCAGACAGGAGGAATTCTGACAAATGCTGGTAGTTGGCTCTGCTGGCTGACTCCTTATGATTTATGTACGAGCAAGCTTTGCAACTAACTAAGGCAAATGCAATCATTTGCAATATGTATTTACACTTTGTGCAAGGATGCGGCTTTTCTTATTTGCGGTGGCTTTTACTTTTGCCCAAATATTGCCCTAGTCCCAAGCCCAAGCCCAAGCCCAAAGCGGTCCTGCCGTAATTTGGTCTGGAGTGGCCTGTTAACAGGCCGCAGGACACAGCAAGCAACTCGAACTAGGTTCGAACCGGCTTCGAACAAGTTCAACGCGAGGACTGTTATCTCTTGGCCAACAATTGTGCTTTAGCCAGTTAAGAGCGTGCAAGGGACTTAACATAATTGCCATCAAATGGCCCAACAATTTGTCTGCTTTTTCCCGGCTAGATGTGTGTCACTGTGCCACTGTGCCACAGGAGCCACGCAGGACCCATGATTCATGCAGGACTCAGCCCGGCCTGCTGCAAGCCCGGACACGCTTGTCCCCAAGCTCATTCCATCAACAGGTGAGCCAACAACTCGCTGCTAATGAGTATTAGCCACATATTCTGAGCCTGAGCCCCTTGCCTGGCTACAAGTATATGCGAGCCTTGTAGCCAAAGGACACTGCAGGACACTGATTGCAATGGCACGTCATGAAAATAAGTCCCTCTGCTTGTTGCTCTAAGCAAGGCAAATGATATTGCACAGTTCACGGCAAACTGTCCTTGTTTGCAGCTCAACATTTTGTGGAATGATAATAAGGGACTACATATCCTTATGCTATCAAAAAGAGTTCGTCCTGACTGACTGGCTGGCTGAGTCATAAGCCAGAAGAACTAGGATACTACAATTTGTCATTAAGGACGAAAGTGCACAAAGGGAACTTTCGAAAATTGCATCCACAAGCGTAGAAATTCACGGAAATCTGTTGAATGAAACCATTTCAGTTTACCATCCAATTGATTTAAAAATCATTTTCAAAGATTTATAAAGAAATTTCACTGATTTTGAACAGTCTCAAAAGTGGACTTTTAGTCAGCTTAAATCTCATTATATCATTTAATTTGTGTTTCCGCGAATTTGGAATATGCTTGCCCTCTGGCGGAGAATTTGTAAAAAAGAACTTTTGAATTTAGCATTTGTTATTCTCATGCCATCAAGCTAAAATATTTGAGATTAGATTTCTTGTTAAATCAGCTTCAAAGCAGCTTCTAAAGATATACACAATATGACACAATAGGATATGGATAAGGAAAATGTAACAATTAACGCAAGTGGGCAAACATAACCTAACATTATCCCAGTAGTAATGGGTGGATTCATGGGTGAATGGTAAGGACCACCCATTACCGGCTGGATTACCGGCAATGCAAATCAGGCATGAATTTAACATGGGCATGTCATTGGCGGTCACCTATAGCTACCCTCTGCATTACCATTCAGAAGTGAATTCACCCATTACCATTCAGAGGTGAATTCACCCATTACCATTCAGCTATGAATTCATAGGTGAATGGTAATGCAACGTCACTTGTCGAAGTAATGAGTACGTGAATAGTAAGCCATGAATTCAGCTTGGAAAAATACGTATCCATACCAGCAAAACTAGAGGGTATTTATATTCATCAAAATACAACCGTGCCAATAATCATAATATCGATTTGTTTTGTTTCTGGAAAGTATCGGTTTCATTATTGAATCGATATCTTGAGTAACGGGGCGAGTTTTCACTTAATTTAATAAATGTTCTCGATCTTTTGATCAGAAATATACATTTTACATAGATTTGTTGGCTCGAATGCAATCGAATTGTTTAAGAAAATGAAGTTTGAAAATCAAAAGATTATCATGCAGCGGCTATTTAATAAATTTGTCAGCAAGGATTTGGCTATCTAGATAACTATTTTCGCTTGTTTCAATTCCCCGAATGCCCATCCTTTCTCTGTTCCTTGCAAACAGCAGAAGCTATTTATAGTATTTAAGTAGGGCCGGCACCACTAAAAACCAATTAAGAGCTGATAATTCGGATTTAAGCGCTATAAAATGCAAATAGCCGTAATACTCGAACACGGCTCTTCAATAAATCATTTGCATCGAGGAAAAGAAACCCATTGAATCGAATTTATACACATTTAACGGCACTTTGCAGCATCCTGAGCTGCCTGGGAGCCTGCGAGCCTGGGAGCCTTGGAGTCTGGGAGGGAGCCTGGCTGAGCCAGCAAGGATAACAATAACCGAAAATGTTGACAAACTTAAAGCCCAGCGCAAAGCTCTTCAACACATTGTGGCAAATTATCATCATAAACTCGTTTATTGAGCACACCTTGGCACTTCAGGACTTATTAAATTCCATTTAAATGTAGTTTTTGTGGGACACCCCAACCACCCAACCACCCACCGAAGCACCCAGCCAGAAATTAACGGACCGTCTTAATACACACACCCAAAACACACACACAGAGAGAAAGAGAGAGAGAGCGGGAGAGAGAAAATGTTGTTCAAATCACTTGTTAATTAAGTTTATTGCGGCACAGTTATTCGGCTCGTCTGGCGAGTTTTTTGGCCGGGGGTTGTAGGGGGTGGTAGGGGGTGTCGGCATTTGATGGGGTTGCTCGCAAGGGGAGGAGGGCAAGGGCAAGGGCAAGGGCGGGGGTGAGTCGGCTCGTTATTACTTGGGCTGTTGTGCACTTAAGTAGCCATAATAGTGTCATGCTTATGATAAATGATGGCAATGTTAAACACACACACACACATACACACACACACGCACACACATGGGGCGGGGTGTGTGTGTCGGAGGGGGGCGTGGTTCGCTTTGCAATAGCCACACAAAATGCGTGTATGCAACATGAGAAATCTCTTCAAAAACTTGCACAAAAGTGCATTTCCGATTTAAATGTCAAATGCAAATGGCGTCAACTATATTTCTCACTGTGTCTGTGTGTGCTTGTGTGTGTCTGTGTGTGTGTGTATGTGTGTATGCTATTCCTTCCTCCTTCAAAACTTAAATGATCGCACGCGCGCTACATCATAAATTATGCTGGGTAATGGGCACAGCCTAGATGACACATAACACATCCTGGCCATCACACACACACTTGCACAGCACCACACACACTCCCACACACGCACACACATCACTCATATCTTCACTTCCGCTCAAAAGTGTCAATTTCTATTTGACAGACAGGCGGACGAAGCAAAGTCAACGCTCCAAATGAATTGTGCCCCATGGCGGAGTCAAGTAAATATATTTTTACGCATTCAGCGGCTACTTCTAGTCCTTGTGGTTCCCCCAATCTCCCGCTTTGTATACCATTTGCCACCACACACCTCCCCCCTCCCTGACCCGCCTGACCCTCCCTGACGCGTTAACGCTCTAACGATATTGCTCCTTATACCCGTTCCCCATCTGTGCCTCACAGGGTATACTTTTGGCAACTTTCAATTCTTGTCTCAATTTGAAATATCTGAATTCACTCCTCACAACAATCACTTGAGTGTTGACAAAGTTAAGTAGTTTTGACTTCAAAATTCAAAGTTCAGAAATTTTTACGTTTGAAATCGAATTTTCGAATTCTTAAAAGAATTATATTCCAAAAAGTAATTACATAATAAATTCGAAAAGCATGTTTTCTTTGGGAAATATAGTATAAAATATAATAATCATATAAATTTGCAATGAATTTAATCAAAAGTTATATAAGACAGAGTTCTTGAAAGAGCATTATGTGTTTAGTGGTCAAAACTAAATAATCTTCTACATTTATATAAAAAAAAAATAAAAATAAATTTGAAAAGAATCACAAAGCTCATAAAATTATTATTAAATTATAAATTGTTTTTAGTTTTTTAATATCCGCATCGCTTAGAAATGAAAGTTCAAGATTATCAATTTGTGAGGGCAACTGATTTTCCAAAAAGGGTTAAGAGTATCCTATACAAATATAGAGCGCATATGTTGGACCAAGGAGACATTGCTCATAAGAATCGTTTAACTTTTGACAATGTTTGATGGGCTTGGGATTCAAGGAAAGGTTTTACTATGTAAGGAGCTTTTCCTAAGCTCTTATCACTCAGTGATTAAAGAATCCATCTCTAACTCAAACTAACTAACTTGGCCGGGTATCGCCAAGTCGGATATGGCCATAAACCTGTACGGAGCTTGTGTATTTCCGAATTCACATTAAATACAATACGAGTAGTTTGTGCAACGACAAAATGTGTGACATATTACATAATAATTTTCGCATTTTTATCCTATTAACGTCAGCAATGGCAAAAATAATTGGACATTGTCGTAATTTTGCAAGCAATTTTGATTGGAAGTTACGTGGAGCAGGAACAGGAATAGAAACAAAAATAGAAATAGAAACAGAAACAGGAGACACCGGACAAGCGATAAACAGTGAGAATAAAGCAATGGCTATGAAAAAAAAAATATATTTTCCCGGATATGCTTTTCATTGCAATCCATTGCAAATGTCCGTTGATGTGGATAGGTGTGTGTGGGTGTATGTGAGTGTGTGTGTGTGTGTGTGTGTATATATAGTGTACCGTAGAGATGTAGCGATTCATTCAGGATAAGCTCAATGGAACTATTCACGAAACTGAACGCAGGAACTACGAGTATGTCTCTCATTGTCGATCAACTCGTTTCTGATCCTCTGAGTTCAATAAAATTGCTCATACAGCCCATTTGACTCAGATTTGAGTTTGTTTTGTTATTTTGAGTCCATTAATTAGATTATATCAAGGAATATAGGGTCATACAAAAGGCACACCTCATACAACGAGCAACTTTCTATGGGGGTACCTAGCCCTAGGTACCCAGTAGTTGAGCGCTGAGCCTTTTACCTGAAAATTATTAATGGGAGTAGTGCAGATGGGGGATTTGTTGAAGCACGTTTTCTTGGCGACCCATCAAACGTGAATACAAAGCGAAGATATTTCTTTGCATGTCTCCAGTTAGGATCGATTCTTAAATATGATAAAGGGCTTGGGTTCAACTGATGATAAGGTTCGGCTCAAAGAAACCCGTACCAAACATGTTTGCGGGCTTCTGTTCCTGCTAATCAGAGGTGTCATGGAAACTCTGAAGATTTTTCAAATGAATTCATTTTCTTAACGTTCAGAAGGTCCAACCGATTTCTATCCAATTCAACATCACAAAAAGCCTTTTATTTGGCTTTCTAATCTCAAGTGTTTTGGCAAGAGATTTGGTTAGTTACACCACCTAAACAAATGCTATAAATAAAAGCAAGTACTTCGAATTGCTGGACATGCCAGGAGCCTAACTCCTTAAACTGACCGCCAAGTTCGTTCGCACAAAGTGGAACTACTTGCACTGAACTAGATGCCTTAATTGAACCACAATGCACAACTTTGGAGCCCAGCTTGTGGGTCTATGAATCAACGTGGCTAATGCAGGCCACTAAATGCAATTGGACAAAAATGTTGCCATGACAACAGCAACAGTAATTACAGCACCAGCAACAGCAGAGACATCAGCAACAGCAGCAACAGCAACAACAGCAACAGCAGCAACAGCAACAGCAACAATTCCCTTTCATTTGTAATGACCAATGGGCTAATTAGTGCGTTTCTTAGCTATATACACATGATGTATGTATGTATGTATGTATGTATGTATGTATGTATGTATGTATGTATGTATGTATGTATGTATGTATGTATGTATGTATGTATATGTATGTATGTTTGTACCTTGCATCTGCATTGTATTTGCAACAGTAAATTACGTGACAAAACTGAGCAAAGCTCGTTTTAATTAGAGGCCACTCTGACTGGCAGCCAAAACAACAATTATAGCAACAACAACAACATCAACTACAGTGACAAAGGAGAAAAACACAAAATAAACATTAAATAAACAATATCATCGTATTATCTACAAGCACAGCCTCTTAAAATCCAATCCAAAACCAAATTAATTTTAAAACCGACCCACGATTTTTTCGGTTTGCTCCAGTGAAGAAATTGACATTGAATCGAACAGTTGAAAGCCTGCAATTTTAGGTTTTCTATGCCGAATCAATCTAGGAAACAAATTAATACCGGAATCCTATATCATATAGCTACCATAGGTACAATTGGTAGAGAAATGCAAAAAGAACTGTTTCTGTTCCCAAGCTAGGTACTGCTCTTAAGTTCGTTATAGCACTTTTAACTCCCTGTACCCCTAAAATGGGTAAAAAGGGGGTACGAAATCTGTGCAAATGTGTGCAACAGGCAGAAGGAGACATCTCCTTAGACCTTAGAGATTTCGATTTGGCCATGTCTGTCCGTCTGTCCGTCGATCTCAGGATCTCTAAGAGCTAGAGACACCAAATTTGGAATGTAGGTTCCTTGATACCATACGCAGGTCAAGTTTGTTTCCGATCTCAGTTGTCTCCCCCCGTTCCCTCGAAATTCGATCAAAACGTTTTACAGCCACACTGTTAAAGATATAGCTTTGGGACTTGGCACGGGAGGGAGAAGAAGCGCACCCACTACTTAAAATGCGTGCGTATTTGTATATGTGTGTGTGTGTGTATATATATCTAAATGTACGAAGATATAATAGGAAGCTGTAAGCCTGGGTACAGGGAGTTTCGTAGTCGGGTATACTCGACTAAAGCTTTCTTACTTGTTAGATTATGACAGATATCCGTAAGCTGCCATCGGATAAAAAATGATTATGATAAACATTTTTGCAAGGGTGTACATACTCCACTCTTAGAAAACAGCTGTTCTTTTTGAGTTTCGGTTAAAAATTGAATATAGTATGTGCAAATACTAAAAATAGTAAGAAATACAACGATTCCCAAATTCAGTATTTTTGACATTTATAACAATACTGACATTTGTTGGTATTTTTTGATATTTTCTGGAAAATTTCTAGAGCAATAAATAATTTCAAGAAATAATGCTTTAAAGGTAACTTTTATAAATCTATATACATAAAAGAGTTCGTGCTGACTGACTGATTGGCAATCATCGCACAGCTCAAGCCATAAGAGCTAGGATGCTGAAATTTGCACAGTAGGTTCCATCTATGATGGAAGTGCACACTAAAACGTAATTTTGAAAAATTCCACCCACAAGCGTGGAAAATAGCGGAAAACTGTTGTATGAAACTTTTTTGTTTACCATCCAATCAGTTTCAAACTCATTTTCAGAGATCTACACAAAAATTAATTTGACACATATTTCATCGATTTTGGAAAATCCACTTCCTTGGGTGGAAAATGGGGGTCTCAAGGTTGTATGGGCGAAGGTCCAATTTTAGTCCGATCACCTTCAAATTCATTTTCAATGCTTTTCACATTAAATAATTTGACACGTGTATCAGCGATTTTGGGAAATTCAAACCCATGGTCGAAAAATCGGTGGACAACTCAGGCATTCGAATTTTTAATTCTCATGCGTTTGGCTTCAAACCCATTTTCAAGGTTCTATGGGAATAAATAGTAGACGCGCTGTTCAAAGTTTGTGGAAAATCTACCCCCAAAGTCGAAAAATTCATGGAAAACTGTTGTATGAAACTTTTTTGATTATCGTCCGATTGACTTCATACTTCTGTTTATCATTCAATCATTTTGAAACTAATTTTCAGAGCACCTCAAATTAAATAATTCGTCACATGTGCTACCGGTTTTGAAAAATATAAATAAATTCAAAAACCTCGGTACTTTGCGGGCAATACAACGGGAAAACAGTTGGAAAGATTTAATCTGGATTCTTAGTATTATTCTTGAAATTGGCTTAAAGTGCCAAATGATTTTGAAAAATCTACGCCGCGTCGCCACGGGCAGGAAATGGAATTGAATTGTATGATGAATTGTACGATGAATTGTACAAATATGAAATCTTGGCATTTTATATGTACATTTTTGTAATATTATATGCCTTATCAACCTAACCAACAGCCATAGATTTGACCCATTAATTTTGATCAATTTATAGAAGTGAAATGTTTGTAATTTGTGAAATTGCTCTTAAGGGTAATGTCATCAACGTGTGTCTATAATTGGAAAACAGAATGCGAACATCGCTCAAAGTTAGGATTCATTAAATTGTAATTAGAGAAATATCAATTACGGGGAGCCAAGTGCAACGGCCTCAGGGAAGTGCGAGAAATGCCATGGCATTTGCATACCCTGGCTAAGCCCACGCGGAGTAGGGTAGGTAAGGTAAGGAGTATGGGATAGAGGGTAGAGGGTAAGAGGAGGGTGGTAGGAGCTACTTAAGCCGCTTGTAGGAAACCACAAAGCTTTACGCCAGCGACAACCATGAAACTAGCGCCATGCAGCTTATGAAAATCAAGATCAGCTCACAAAGCGACCGAGCACCGTAGCGGGAAGGGAAAGCACGCCGTGCATAAAATGTTTTTAAGTGCCAGGAAGCCAGGACACGCAGAGCTGAAGTGGGGGAGGAGGGGAGGGCAGTAGGCAGGTAGTAGCAGGACAGGCTCTGCGTCGCGACCACAAATGGTGCTGCCAGCGAATAAACCAAGACCAAGGGCAGCGCGGTGGGCAAAGGCGCGAAACTGACGCTCTGCCATTGGCAACGCCATCATCAGCGTCATCCTCATTCTCATCCTTAACATCATCATCAGCATGGTCGACGCCACTTGAGTCGGTGTCAACCGCAGGACACGCATAAATGCAGCAGCAGCAGCAGCAGCAGCGGCATCTGCCTCTGCAAAAACCCAAAGCCCACTCTATAAACCACTCGCAGTCGCGGTTGCAAGTGGGTGACATCTCCATTTCCATCTCCATCGCCAGCACCATCGCCATCTCCAGATTCAACTACATCTTCACTTATGCATGTATTGGCCCGACATCGCCTAATGTCGAGCACTTTTCCTGTTTGCAGAGCTCCCAAATTAGGCTCAAGACAGGCATGACAACCAAGGAAAGATACACCCTTGAATACAAATCGATGGAACTATCCCATGTGTACACAATACAAGTGTATAGTGTATTTATATATAAATTTGAGGAACTGCATTGATAGGGTGCTCTTCACCCTTCACTTTCTTAAGGAATTTGTTTCCTTTTTAACATTTATTTAACGTGTAATCCTACTGTTATTCTAATTAACAACCTAAATTAAACTTAATAGAATTATTCTAATATAACCTACTAGAAGAAGAAGTTAGAAATATTTGTATATATTCTTATTCAACGAGTTTTCAATAATTGCATCAACCAAAATTCCTTTGGTGGGATTCAAAGTCGTCAACACTGTTTAACTGATTCGACGATCTGGCAACTCTGTGAACCCAGCCACCAAGCAAGCTAAGGGGCAATTTTTCACATCTTGTCGCTGCCAATTCCCAAACAGTTTAAGCACAACAGTAATGAATAGGAGGCTAGTTTACCCTATCTGGTATGCATATTTTCTAAATATGTATCATTTATTTTATAATCAGGTGTATTTCTATTGAACTAGTCTTAAGGACTACTAATCTTTAAATGGTGAAGTTATAGCCACATATTATCGAGCTATATCGGTTCTCTTTGCCGTCGATCGGCGTATAATTTAAAGTGGATATTGTTTTTGAAACTTCACTTCTGTTCTGTTTCTGGTATACAAATCTCTTGAAGTGTGATTTGTTCCAGTATATACTGGTTGATTTGATGCAGACTCACTTAACAACACTGCACTTGGTTGGGGGGGTCGAAAAAGGCCATCGCCTACTATTTATAATATATGCTCTGATGCAATATTTATAATAATAATTGTTACTGTAATCTTGTCCTCTTCAAAAGAATTATATTTGAAGAAAAAAATAATTACCATGTCTTATTCTTATTTCCTAACTCTAAGGCCAGTTCTGAGTCTTATTTTCATTCTGAGATTCTGATTAAACTCATTAAGCTCAAAATTAATTGATATTGCAACTTTGCAACTCTCAATTATGCAATTCATTTTATCAACACAACACACTACCAATGTTTATTTTATAATTATCGAGCTATATCGGTTCTCTTTGTCGTCGCTAGGAGTCTATTTTCATATAGAAATGGTAATTGAAATTGCATTTCTGATATGACTTAAATTTGCAAATACAATCTAAGCACAAAAAGTGAATTAATAAACGATTTACAATATTCTTCCCTTGCTCTTTAAATTACTATATCTTTAAAACACTAATTACTTCAATTATTTCATACATAAAGTGTACAGTTTCCACAGTGAAGTTGTCCGTCAAGGAGTTTGTACACATTGCCTTTGACCTGTCCAGCTCGTACTTGTCTGCGATTTTCAGCAGATCTGGAACCTTAAGGGTTTATTTCCAATTTCTTTAATATATCTTCGTTCTCTTTGTCGGTTCTCTTTGCCGTCGATATTTTTGTGAGGAAAGGGTGCTTGAAATATTATATCTTAGCTCGCCTCTTGTAAATTTAACAAGGTGCTGGATTTAGATTCCTAGGATTCCATTTGGAACTTGGGAGGCCATCGCCCTCCAGTTATAGTATATGCTCTGATGCAATACTTATAATATTTGTTTGTGTAATCTTGTTCTATTCAAATGAAAGAAAATATATCTTATTCATAATCTTATCTATAACGCCAGTTCCGAGTATTATTTTCATCCTGAGATCTGATTAAACTCATTAAGCTCAAGGCTAATATACGTAAAATGTGTATTTTAATTACTATTATTCCCAAGTAATCGGCTTATCGTGCTCTTCAAGAATCCCCATGGAACTTGTTAGGCCGTCGCCTACCATTTCTTACAAATGCTGGGATGCAATATTTAAACTGGACTAGGCTAAAAAGAACTAGTATTCAGTTGAATATAATACACATTAATGCATTCAATTTAAAAATGTACAAATTGGAAATAAAAACAAATATATTGTATATATTGTTTTGAATAATCCACTTACTAATTAAATATCGCGCTGTATCGGTTCTCTTTGTCGTCGTTAGGAGTCCATTTTCATATAGAAATGGTAATTGAAATTACAAATTTCCTGAAGCACGGGGAAGATGGGAAGATGGGGAAGTGATTGCCCTTAGAACTTAAGAGGCCATCGACAATAATTTGAAAATTGTGCTGTGATGCAATATTTGTAATATTCGTAACTAAAACTTTGATCTTCTTGAAAGTGATGGTATTTCTTACACTTTTTTTTTTGTGTTACATAAAATGATATATTTGATGTATATTACGCTATACCTACTCATCTATTGGGAATCTGCAAATATTATTTCTTCCTTCGCGACTTTTAGCTAATTTAGCAGGAGGCATTTATTGAAATTTGCAAAAACTTTCCTCTACAATTTCAAATGGTTTTAGAATAATATTTGTCACAAAGATAAAAGAAAACCAGCGAAAACTGTTTTATATTCATTTTATGAATTTCGATTTAAATATAATCCTTATCCTCGGAAATGTTACGGATTGTAGTCCAATTGTGGAACTCTATATCCATTTGGTTCCGAAGAGAAGCAGACAGACAACAGGACATGTCCAGACATGTCGAGGGTGTTTTTTCTTAGCACTTTATGGTACAGGGTGTACAAATAAAATCTGAGAAATGTTTGAATTCAAAATGTAAATTACTTTTGCGTTGGTGCAGCAGAAGCCAGTAACGAAGTTTAGTTATGTGGCAACATCTCTCGGTTGGCCAAGATGCAAAACAGTTGCTTGTTATTGTTATTGTTGCTGTTGTGTTTGCCTGCTGTAACTTTGCCTGCTCGTCCTTGGCTCAGATTTGTTTGCCATAAGATTCACATGTTGGCTCTTGGCATCCATTCTCTCTGCTGTCATCAACATTGGAAATGGCCGCGTGACAATGCGATTATGGGAACACATTGAACAAGCCACAACTCACTCACGAACCCAGTGGAGAGTATCCTTGACTGCCAAAGGCACCAGCTGACACTGACTTGAATATTTGATAGTTCTGGGCAACAACAGAAACAATTAACAAAAGTTTCTTTAAAAGCCATTAAAAATTAAAAGCTTCCAATGACGTTGGAAACTGAGACAAATTTGGCATTGAACAGAAAGGGGAGACTCTTCGGATTGTCGATTGTTCCTAAGGGAGTTATGTAAAATGTACTCCGATTTTAATAAAATGGGTTCAGCTTGTATAAACTATAGAGAAACTCAGGTTTTGTGAGTTTGACAATGATTTTATTTTTTTTTTAGATTTATTTATTTATATTAGTAATCAGCCTTATGAAAGCTATAAATCCATTATTGCTGCTAAAGATTAGGCGTTATGTAGTTTTAAACATAGGAATGTGGAAAATAATAATAAATATAGGAATTCGCAAAACTTATGGTAATTTAGAAAGACTAAATAAATTACAAATGAAAGTTATAACAATCTTTCCCGAAGGTCGACTGGATGAAAACGTTTGAGACGTCGGATGTTGTCCGGGCTACGTAGGACCCTGGCTGTATTGTTTGGGTGCGACAGTAGTCTATCGGCATACCGACTACTGTGCCTATTCAGCTGATCGCCAATCAGTGTGACGTGGAGGTCGTTCTCCGAATTTCGGGTCCGAACATAATACGGCGCATCTGTAATTCTTCGAAGCGTCGTGGCCTGAAGAATGCAAAATTTGTTGAGGTGTGACCCCATATTTGCAATATTTGACAATGATAGATTCATTAATAAAATAGTTTTTCATACAAAAACGTAGTTGTCGACCGATCGTTCCTATGGCAGCTATATGTTACAGTCGTTCGATTTTAGGCAAATTTGACCAGATTGTATAAACTCTCAAGAGACTCGTTTTGGGTGAGTTTAGTGCCGATATCTTCATTATCAAAAAAGTTTTTCATACAAAAACCTAGTTTTCAACAGATTGTTCCTATGGCAGCTATATGTTATAGTGGTCCGATTCGGACGGTTCCGACATAAGTGTTGCCTGCAGAAAAAAAGGATCTTTGCCGAGTTTCATTATCATAGCTTTAAAAGTAAGAGACTAGGTAGCATTGAAACAGGCGGATATTGGTCAAGAATATGTGTATGTAATACATACATACTATGTATATACTTTTTGGGGTCGGAAACGTCTCATTTCTTGATCAAATTATAATACACTCTGCAAGGCTACAAAATCGAAACAAGTATGGCAGTTATAATCCGTTGAATTGTGTGAAGTTTTTGTGAGTGCGAAGATGTGCTTGAGATTTTGGGACTTGGTTAAAGGGTGTCTTGTAGTCGGGAATAATCGTAAAAGGAGAAAAAAGAGCATATCCGTTGAACCCTGGAAGCTAGAACAACCAAACTTGGAACCAATGTAGGTAAAGTGTGTAGTTTACAAAGAGTTCAGGCTTGATTTGAGATTCGTGGAATAGTTTGATAGTTGCCCGACACGGGCGCTATTAGGAAGGAAAA
This sequence comes from Hirtodrosophila histrioides, assembly GCA_037075165.1. NCBI lineage: Eukaryota > Metazoa > Arthropoda > Insecta > Diptera > Drosophilidae > Hirtodrosophila > Hirtodrosophila histrioides. The sequence goes on along the minus strand of JBAMCL010000348.1, from coordinate 774,005 downwards.
TAATGTTGCGTCCTGAACATCCTGAACATCCGAGATTTTGACATCACTACGGCCAACCTCAATTAGAGCTCTCACGCGCTCATCTCTGGTCATCATCGTTTGCGTTTCCTTTGGCTTTTCTTTGGCTTTTCCTTTACGAGTGGCTGACTGGCCCGACTGTTGCTGGGGCTGCATCTTGGCCGTAATTAATCGTTGTTGTCACTTGGTTTGACCACTCGAGCGTCCATCCGTTTCATTGCCGACCAGTCGGCCATTGACTGTCAACCCTTTGGCTGCCCCTGCGCCCTCAATCAGTTCTACGGCATTTCGTACTCGTATTTATCTACTTGATTCAGTTTTGCGGCACTTTAGCCAGCTAATTTTTATCGTCTGCCTTTATGTGCATCACTTCACACCCAAAGAGTGTATTTCACAGATACTTTGGGCATTGTTCTTTCGGCTAAAAGGCTTTGTTCGAGGACCAGGAGACGGTCAAGCAAACAAGAAACAAGCTCATCCGTAACTATGGCATTTCAGGTCCTTCAAATATATATAATATTTTACGAGCAAAGGGAAAACAGTTTTAAGGCCTGAAAAATAAATAGTAGTTTTGAATAAAACTCAAACTCACACACTTTACACTGGCAAGCCATAAGGCAAAAGACATAATGATATTAAAGGATTTGTACTCGTTGGACTAGGAACTCTTTGTAGGGAAAGTGAAGGGATGAGATACTTGATAGGTAGTAAGGTCTTCAAAATCCATTGAGTTCAGGTGGTTGTAGCGACTAGCTGGTTCCGACCTTATCACTGTATAAACTGAGGGTATTTACCAAGTTGTGTACCAAGTTTGGTTGCTCTAGCTTCAAGGGTGCGGAAGAAATTGTGCTCATCCGGACGGACAGCAAGACGGACATTTCACAAGCCCAACATACTCCTTTAAAAATACAATTCCTTTCAAACAGATTATAATAAAGATGAGGGTATATTAAGTTGTTTATTAAAACATAATTATATAATACTAGTACCCCGCCACACTTCGCTGCGGCACATTGTTGTTGCATTGATGAGAAAGAAAGAAATAAACAATAGTATTTTTTTTCTATTTTCCTCCCTGTGCCTTATGATTTTTACTCCCTGAACCCCTAAAATAGGTAAAAGGAGGGTACTAAATCTGTGCAACAGGCAGAAGGAGACATATCCGACTCTACAAAGTATATATATCCTTAATCAGTATCAAAAGAGAATTCGATTTGGCCATGTCCGTCTGTCTGTCCATCCGTCCGTCCGTCCGTCCGTCCGTATGTATGAACGCGTCGATCTCAGCAACTATAAGAGCTAGAAACAACAAATTTCGAAAGTTTACTTTGGATTCGAGATATTCCACCCCAAACCCCCGCTTTTCGCTAAAAACCCTTTTCCAGTAGCAATTTTCAAGATATAGCTATAGGATTTGGCATGTATATTATTTTGGTCACTCTTAATCTACTGTCCAAATTTCAAGTTGATCGGATAATAAGCAAGGAAGTTATTCAACAATCAAATTTAGTACTGCAAAGCGGGGGGGGGAAGAAGAAGCACAGGCGCGACTTAAATTGCCTCGCTTTCGTTGTCGCCTGTGTGCGTGCGTATTCGTGTATATGTGTGTGTATGTGTAAGTGTACGATGATATGTTGGGAAGTTGTACACGTGGGAACAGGGAGTTTTGTAGTCTGGTATACTCGACTAGGTCTAAAAAACTTAGAAACCGATCTAACAAAAATCTTTTCTTACACTTTTGAGCTTAAGCCCATTTCCCGACGGGGCTGACGGTTGGAAATAGATTTTCCACATTTCATACAACAGTTTTCCGCCCGTGGGATAGATTTTCCAAAATCCCGGGCATTTTGGTCACAATCTAAACTGATCTTATTTATGTTTTCCGTATACATTTGGACTGTATGTTTGAAATTATTGATGATATTTTTTCTCTCGGTCGTCAGTATATTATTGATGAATTATTATTGATGAATAGAATTCTAGAAGCGAACTGTGTCAAAATTCGAGCTCGACATTGGCAAATGTTGCAGGGCAGTGTGAAAAGAATTTCATAAAAAAAACATAATGTAATCAAAAGTTTCACTTGCGAACATAGTACATACCATTCCATTTTCATTTCCATTTCCATTTTGTGACTATTAGCTGTAGGAATAGCGAAAAACAAACACAAAGGGCACAAGAAAACAAAAGTAAAAGAAAATAACACACATCACATAATTAGCGATTGCCTCTTCACTTTTTGCACTCGCGCTCTCTTTTAGATCTTAACTAAAGACGACTCTCTCACAGGTAATAGGAGGCTAGATAAAACCGACGAAGCAACAGGAGAAAAGGAAAGATAAAACGAAATTGAAGACTGAAAAAGGTCGCTAACATGTGGTTTTTGGGCGACTTCAACAAGTGCCAGTGGCGAAACTGATAAGCAGCTGCTATCAGAATTTTATCTTCTTCTTTCAATACCTTTTCTTTTCTCACAATCACTGCGAATTATAACAATTAATAATAAATTCACATATTAATAAACTGCACAGGCTACACAGAAAAAAATGCCGATTAGATGAACAGCTTCCGCGCCAACGTACGCTGTTCTTGGACGATTTCCAACTGATCGTTACATACAGACATACATATGTACATATGTTCCGATCAAAGTCCCGAGCTTAGAAGCGGGGGGAGATTGACAAGTTCGGCGAATGCAATACATACACTATGCATACGAAAATATTTCCAGAGTATACAGATGTATCTACAAAGCTCTACTTCATAATTGTTAAGTATCATAAGAAAGTTGTACCAAAAGCTTTCAGCCAAAAGTTGCCAAACTCCGCTCACACACAAGCTATCAACTTAACCCCGAATTGAAGAGAGAGGGAGAGCTGTAGAGGAAGAGAAAAAGATAGAGAGAGAGAGAGAGAGGCTGTAGAAGTAGAAAAACAACAATGCCAATTATTATGCAGCATCTTTTGTGTAGGGTAGCATAGCAAAGTTGCCGTGTACAGTTTATAAATTACGGTCGTACACGCAACTTAATCCGCTTTAATAGTTTTCCTCGCCACGCAGAGATTTCATAAAGAACTTGAACCCAACTTTAATGGGCGGAAGAAAGAGACAGCATCACACTGGAAATACGTAAACCTAACCCTATAATGGCCCTGTCGCAAGTTCAGTTAAGAGCGAGATGACCGAAATGCCAAGAAAAAAGGAAAGTAACCACAGCGAAAATCACTGAACTTCCAACACAATATACATACATATATACATATTACCAAGTATAACAAACCAGAATATTCAAGTCGAAAGTTATATGCTAAAAGATATCCCGTAGCGAGGTCTTAAATACCCTCTAATTAACATACACTATATAATTTTGGAATATAGTATTTAGAATTATAGAATAAAGGATTTCGATTTTAGAGTATATAATAAGAAAAATAGAATAGAGAAAATGAGATATAGAATATTGAATATGTGATATTTGATATATGATATAGAATAAATGATTTAGAATTTTGAATATATAATAAAGAATATAGATATTAGAATATACAATAAGAGTATAGAATTTGGTATATAGTGTTCTACAATATAATATATAGAATATAGAATTAAGAATAAAGTATTTATAACTTAGAAAACCTAGTAAAGAATATAGAATACAATAACACAGATTTTTGAGTACAGGATATAAAATATAGGTGGGCGAATATATGGTATGGAATTTCGAAATGGAGTACAATATGCAATATATAATTGAGAATATAGAATAGAGAATAAAGAAAATAGAATATAGAATATAGGCTATTGAATATATGATATAGAAAAAAGAATTTAACATATAGAATATTATATTTAGAATGTTGAAAATAGAATATAGAATATAAATTATATAATATTATAGAGTGCATGGCATATAGGATATTGGATGTATGTACGATTAGTATATATTTACCTAATGTTATGCCCACCCTTAGGTCCTTAATGGCACAGGGTATAGAAACTTTAATTTGCCAAGAGTTTATTCATTATGTGTGGCTGGTGAATGGAATATGAGTATGGTAGATGGTGGATGGTGAATGGTGGATGGTGGATGGTGGATGGTGAATGCATACCGACTACTGCTATTCGTATTCGTATCTTAACAAGAGCGCAGCCCAACTACTGCAACGATGGTTGCCAGTTGCTTCCTGCCTGAGACTTCAGCGGGTTTCTCAGCAGTTGTTCTTGTTGTTGGTTGACTGCGCCAGTTTGTAAACGGAGCAGAAGGGGCAGGGCCGGGGTGGGTAGTTTGTGGGCATGGCTGCGGGATGTTGGAAGAGGGGTAACGCCGCATGCATACGCTGTTTAGAAACGAATGTCTTCCGCTACCGGGTGAAGTGCATACGCATTTAAGCAACAACAACAGACGCCAACAAACATGGCGAATGTGTGTGTGTGTGTGTGTGTGTGTATGTGTGTGTGTGGCATGTATGGTTTAGCGTGCTTTGGAGATGCATTTGGCAGCCGAGGCATCGTCTCTCTGACTAAAGGGGAATGCACTTAGGATGACATCAATTTCAACAGCTGCTAACAATTTTGTTATATACCCTAACCCGACCTTAGCCTACTCGTATTCCCCATGCTGCCCGACCCCATGCGAGCACTACATACCAATAGGCAAGGGCACTGCCTAGCTGATATCCTTGATATCCTTAATAGCTGCGGCTTTGGTTTGACTGCAGGCAGTTAAGATAGCAGCAGAGTCTGCCATAAGAAGCAGCTATTCATCCTGTCTCCCAGTTGCAAGTTTCGACAGTTTAATGAATTTTTGGGCCTGCGCGTGACAAGTGGCAGGCAGCAGCTTCAGTTGCCATCAAATCGTTCCAGGCTTTAATAAAGCTCAATTGGGATTCAACACATTCAGACTGTAATAATTTAAATAATTAGCTAATAAACGCGCAGAGTTGCAAATTACTCGTACAAACTTTATTTCGAATCTGACATATCTGAGTTTAGCTTCAGTTTATACTTCAGCTTTGCTTTCCTTATCTAAAACACACCTAGTGTGAGCGAGAGAGCTTTAATGAGCTTTCAGCTTTAAGAAAGCTTAAGTTATTTAGCTTTAATGTGCTTGCAAAGCTCTAGGACATTATTGAATGTATACGCGTTTAAGAAAGAGTTTTTAAAACACTGAAAGTGGGGTTAATGGTGGATTAAAGCTGCTGTAAAATCTTAATGGGGATATCATAGTGATTATAATCACAGGTTACGAAATTTGTTATCTTACTGTTTCGGCAGAAACATGAGAGACGCTCCTCACTTCTTAAAGGCTATCCAAGTTATTATAAGGAGAATTTTACTTACTACTGTTCATATAAGTAGTATAATTCTTTTTTGTATGCGCTCGAAGTATAGTTTAATGATTAATCTTATGTATGTACATATATCTTCTTATCAGTTTCATCCAACTTAATTCAACTTGCTGATAAAACTATGCTAGAGTATATAAATTACGTCAGACATTCTACAGCTACGAAGATCTACATTTTACCAACTTATATAGTATTATATTCAAGACAATCAATGTAGTTATTGATAATAATGACTAACCTTAATCTGTCCATGCAACAAACAACTGAACTATCAGATCCAATAATGCTAGAATATTTAACTTACTTCAGACAACTTGATACTGCTACGATCTCTTTAAATTTGTCGTATGGCTGGAACTATCGACTATCGAAACGGATCCACTATCGATAGCATGGCTGTATCGATAGCTCACCAAATGGGTTGCAGGACGTTTGAGAATTCGTGGCTATCCTTATAATCTTTTACTCTCTTGTTGTTGCTTTTTGATTGCTTACTTGCTGGCGTTGGCTTTAAGGTGGCAGAGTCCAAGCATGCCGACATATGCCAGGCATGTACTTAAGCACACACACTATCACACACACACACACACACACACACACACGCACACACTATCACACATGTATATTATTATGTGCATTAATGTTGAGTTTTTTTCCAAGCTGCGAAAAATTGTTATTGCGCTATCGACTTTTGTTTGCACTCTGAAAACATGAAATTGAAAGGAAGTAACTGCGACACACACACACACACTCACACACACACACACACACACACACACACACACACAGAATTTGTATGCTTGTGCGAGGCGTTTTGTTTCTGAGACAAAAGTTGGCCGGTCGACTGGTGAGAATTATGAGTTAGTTGAATGCAATAAACTCAGGCAGTGCTTATGCTGATATGTGTGTGTGTGTGGTGTGTGTGTGTTTGACATGGAAACGCAGCCATTTAGGCGCACCAGACACACACACACACACACACACACACTTATACAGATAGTTAGAGGGAGAGAGCGCTAGAAAAGCTGGTACAAAATCACGAGTCCTTAGAAATTCTGCACGAATCATTTACAAACTCCTATGAAATCACGAGAAATCGCAATATTGAAAGTTCGTTCTCAGGGTTGTCACGGAATCTTTACAGATTTACGGTAAGTCGATGTTACAAAACTTCAAGAGATTTCATTCATTTGGCATTCGGAGTTAACACGATAGTTTCCAATCCAACTCTACGTAACTTGACTAAATTTTGGATACATAATAAGAACAATCTTTGTGGATTTATGCTCCCATCTATGCCTCCTAGATGTCCACTCTCGGAAAAGAAATTAAACTATTTTTATTATGCCCGTATTAATGGAAAGACTGATCAATATATATTAAAAATACAGACATGCATAAACCAGATCTTGGTTATTATATAACAATTTTCGGCTGGCTAGCTTCAAAACTTCAAGAAGTCACTTTGATTTATGGTAAAACTATTTTGAAAGTTGTGAATTACACTAAACATGTATATCGGTTATTTAATGGTGTATCGATAATATCGATATCTTTTTTTTATAAATATCGAACTAGCGCGATACCAAAAAATTATGATATTTATTCAGGAAAAACCCATTAGATGTCGTAAATTGCCTACGTAGGGAAGGTAAAGGGAAGGTGACCTTAAGCCTTGTGATTGAGCTAATGACAGTTCGTGACACGAGTCACGTGCACATCTCTAGGCACGACTGACTGTCAACATGCATATGACGAAAATTTAACAACGCAACAGTGCAAAATAATTGCAAGCAAACAACATTTTTCTTTTGCACGAGCAAACCAACACACACACACACACACACACACACACACGCACACATACACACACACAGACACACACACACACTATTATGGCATATAATGCAACATAGTTTGCACTTTCACCCGACAACGTCGGCGACGTCAGCGTCGGAGTCGGCATCGGCAGCGATGGTGCATGCTGAATGCTTCCTGGCTGTCAGGCGTCCGCCGCACACTGGGTCAGGCTCACGCATACACACACACACACACACAGACACAGACACATTTGCACACTAAAGTGGCGTCGGCAGCGACGTCAGCGTCAGCAGCAGCAGCAGCGCCAGAGCCGGCGTCGCATCGCGTCGCCTGTAATGAAGCAAATTTGCTTAATTGCGTCGCTGCGCCAAACAAAAATATTGCACATACGCACCGTGGCCTGGCCAAGGAAGGCATGGGCTATGTGGCATGTGGCCTAGCATGTGGTAGTGCAGGGGGATGCGGCTGAGGCTGAGGCTGGGGCTTAAAACTTTCGTATTGCATTGCAGGAAGTGTTGCAACATTTCGCGGAAGTGAGAAACATGCACACAAAATGCAACCAAGCAGCAAATGTGCCACACACACACACACACGCACACACACGCTATTGTTGTTGTTGTTGTTGCTGTTGCTGACTCCTTAGAGGCATAAGAGTCCGAGGACGAGAGTATAACTATAAGCTTCAGCTCATATAAAGTGCGTTGTTTTATTAACCGATTTGTGAAGTTCATTTGACTTTGTGTTTTTTGGGCGATGAGGCATGTGGCATGCGGCACGTTGCAATAAAAAATGAGCGCGTGGCACGCTATTCAAACAAATAACCTTACATAATTTCAAGCTAAGTTGACCAAAAGGTCAGCAAACACAGTTTATAACGCTAAGCGTTAGTATCGAAATATCACTATCAATCTGGGTTAATCCACCCCTCTTGGGTGGAATATGAGAGTGTCAAGGGTGTTTTGTCAAAGGAAAACTGTAATATTCGTGTGATCAGCTCGAAACTTAAAATCAAAGCTCTTCACATAACACAAGTCGGGACGTATCTGGATAGTTCTAGAAAGTCCACGCCTTAATTTCGGAAAATGGCTAACAAACTGTGACATGCGGCTTTTTTGATTCTCCTGCAATGGATTGCAAGCCGCTTTTGGAAAATCCACTCCCTCGTGCGGGAAATCGAACTTGCCTTCTGCAAGCCTCACAACAAGCAAGTGATAACATACTTTGCGTAGTAACTGTATTCAAACGAACTACAGCTGTTCTAACTAATGTCAAGTGGGCTAAAAACAACCCCAAAATAGCGCACATCGGGAGCAAAAGTTTTGCGATCTTCGAGGCAAGCCAAGTCAGAATCGCAAAAGTAAAGTTATCATGCGCGTATATGGAAAGTTTACTGATAAAAGAACAATTTAAATTGGGATACTTATAAATTTAAATCCCAAAGAGCAATTGAGAGTTTGAGGAAAAAAATGGATTCTCTTAGTGCCTCTCATTATTCAGCTGCTGAAAAATGCCTTTACGATTCTTGCAAAAATTAAAAATGTATTACATTGCGCCAACATAAATCGTCTAGCGCGGGGGGGTGGGGGGACAGACCCCTCCCCCACCCCCCTCTTCACTTCTAGTGTAGAGCGTTTGGCGTTTTAAGGCGGCAACTTCGAGCGCCATCAATCAAATGGCCAGCGGGCAGCGGGACCGCGGGGCATGCATCTCGAATCAATCAGCCCCTTGGCGTGGTTTCGTATCGCGCCATTAAATCAGAGCTTAAATATCAGTTTATTGCCGGTGATTTTATATGGGCGTCTGCTCGGATGGGCTGATGGGCGGATAGGCGGATGGGCGTGCCCCAAGTTGTGCCGGAGGAGTACGTACAATTGACCGGGCTCGGATTGCTCGTAAAAGCTGAAATGTTGTGGCCAGTTAATTTTTATGCCGCTGACCAGGAGTCCGGCTCAAATCACGTGTCCCGCCTGCCACAAAGCGTGTTTTTTAGCTTAGTTCATAAAATCGCCTTGAAATTGAAACAAAGGTGCTCCAATCTTGTGCAAGTTGTGTACGATCACGAATTTGTGTGTTCAAAAACGAGTATTTGTCTAGATATCCCATAAATAAAGTAGCTGAAACAAATTCCGTTGACCGTGCATCACAATTGCATGTATCTCAAAATATGTTGCCTACTTTGAAGGGCATTTTTGAAGCTCGCTCGCTTGCAATTCCCAAACAGTTTAAGCAAAAATATAATGAATAGGCTGGAGTTCACCCTCCGTGGTATGCATATCATTCAAATATGTATCATTTTTTTTTAACCCGGTGTTTATCTAATAGCGCATAAGTCGCTTAACTCAAAGTAATTGAGTATTATTTTCCTTTGCAACTTTCAATTGTGCAAATTACTTTATCAATGCACTGTGTTAAGTGTGCATTTATTTTATAATTATCGAACTGTATCGGTTCTCTTTGTCGTCGCTAGGAGTCTAATTTCATATGGAAATGACAATTAAAATGGCATTTCTGAAATGACTTTAGCCGATTGAGCAAGCATTTATTGAAATATTAATATAATTGAATTTGCAATTACGATCTAAGCACAAAAATATATATACATATATATATTTCTGATATATATGTATATCATTTAAATATGTTTGTGTTTCTAATATAATAACCTTGTAATATTGGTTTAATTACTACTTTGCTTAGTATGTAAAATACTTGCTTTGTTTTCTTCTAATGTGTTCATACCTTTATTGTATTTTGGATGGCACTTCCATTACATAGGCAATCTGCATTAGGTGTATAAAATGTATACAATATTTGTCTATTTTTATCTGAATTCTTTCAATTCAGAAACGGGACTTTCCCTAAAAAGTGGGTAAATTCATAAGCGATTTACAATATTCTTCCTCTTGCTCTTTGAATTACTATATCTTTAACACTAATTACTTTAATTATTTCATACATAAAGTGTACAGTTTCCACAGAGAAGTTCTCCGTCAAGGAGTTTGTACACATTGCCTTTGGCCTGTCCAGCTCGTACTTGTCTGCGATTTTCAGCAGATCTGGAACCTTAAGGGTTTATTTCCAATTTCTTTAATATATCTTCGTTCTCTTTGTCGGTTCTCTTTGCCGTCGGTATTTTTGTGAGGAAAGGGTGCTTGAAATATTATATCTTAGCTCGCCTCTTGTAAATTTAACAAGGTGCTTGCTTGAGAGCTATTCCTAGGATTCCATTTGGAACTTGGGAGGCCATCGCCTACCATTTATAGTATATGCTCTGATGCAATACTTATAATATTTGTTTGTGTAATCTTGTTCTATTCAAATGAAAGAAAATATATCTTATTCTTAATCTTATCTATAACGCCAGTTCCGAGTATTATTTTCATCCTGAGATCTGATTAAACTCATTAAGCTCAAGGCTAATATACGTAAAGTGTGTATTTTAATTACTATTATTCCCAAGTAATCGGTTTATCGTGCTCTTCAAGAATCCCCATGGAACTTGTTAGGCCGTCGCCTACCATTTCTTACAAATGCTGGGATGCAATATTTAAACTGGACTAGGCTAAAAAGAACTAGTATTCAGTTGAATATAATACACATTAATGCATTCAATTTAAAAATTTACAAATTGGAAATAATAACAAATATATAGTATATATTGCTTTGAATAATCCACTTACTAATTAAATATCGCGCTGTATCGGTTCTCTTTGTCGTCGTTAGGAGTCCATTTTCATATAGAAATGGTAATTGAAATTACAAATTTCCTGAAGCATGGGGAAGATGGGAAGATGGGGAAGTGATTGCCCTTAGAACTTAAGAGGCCATCGACAATCATTTGAAAATTGTGCTGTGATGCAATATTTGTAATATTCGTAACTAAAACTTTAATCTTCTTGAAAGTGATGGTATTTCTTACACTTTTTTTTATTGTTATATAAAATGATGTATTTGATGTATATTACGCTATACTCCTCGCAATTCATCAATTTATCAGTCATTTATTGAAATTTGCAAAAACTAATTAGCCTGAAGGCTGTTAAGGAAGGAACTATTTAGGTCGTCGCCTACCATTTGTTAGGAATTGCGACTTGTAAGGTTTGAAAAAGCATTTGTTTTCATCGAAATGAATTAGTCATTTTTATTTTAATCGTATTCGAAAATAAAATGGTGATTTTTTGTACAATTTTTGTAGATCAAAATCGGAATTATCGGTCGCAAATTGAGGCTGTTATGGCTTAAGTTTGTATTTATATTAATATTTAGCTTGAATGAAGCCACTGACCACTAAATCAAAGTGTTATTCCAATTGTGGTGTAATTATTGTAACTGTAGAATCTGATACTGTTCTGCTGTGTATATACTGGGCTATATAGGAAGTTGGCCTGATTTATAGCCGCCCACACATAGCCATTGTCTGAATGACAAATGGCCTAAAGCGCCTCTGAGCGCAACAGTTATACGTGCTCATCTAACAAGAGCCTCATTGAACCGTAACCATGACCTAAGTCAGGCAACCCAATGACCTTAAATAGGCGAAACACACACACACACATAGATACACACACATGCACATACACATACAGTAACAGCCAGTTAAAGTTCAAAGTACTGGCATTCAGATAAAATTGTCCGAAACTATTTTAACGAAAGGATTATCAAGCAGCCAGATGAACAAGGAGCAGGAAGGGGGAGCAATGTGGGATGGTGCTTGGTGCCGGGGCGTGGGGTGAGGTGGGGTGGCTGGGTATTTCAGTTGATTGACAAGCGACAGGCTGCGAGCAATGTCATTCACTCCAAAAACAAGCAATGGGTGTGCAAAATGTTGAAATGAATCTGAATCTGAATCAGAATCTGAATCAGGATCTGTGTGAGGCTGGCTCAAATAGTGGAAGCGCTTGGCTGTTAGGGCCAGGGGTTGGGGTTGGGGTTGGGGCTGAGGTAGGGGCAGGGGCAGGGACAGGGGCACGGGTGTGGAAGTTTTCTGGCTGCTGCTAGTTGAAATACTTTGGCTGGCATTTGCATAAAAATAATTTGCATTTCGAACTCCACTTGGCTCACACTGCCACAAGTGGCACGCTGGATTCGGGAAAGGTTTTCGGGGCGTGTGCAATCGTATTTCCCATTGTAGGCATCTAAAAACTCAGCTCAACAATTGAAATTGAATCAGAAACAAAATCAGCATTCGAGCCGCAAGTAAATGAAAGAGGCGCGTGGCTCCACTTTGGTTTGGGGCCTCGTATCCATCAACCCATCAGGCCCAATCCCAGTCCTTGCCCTGCTCCAGCCCCTCAGCCCTACAGCCCTACAGCCCCTTTGGCCACCCACAAATCACTATGTTGAAATAATTTCGCATTCAACATCAGGCGTCAAAAGCAATTCAAATGTTTAAAAACTCATTTGAATACCACTGAAAAACGCACAGCTCTGCGGTTACTCCCTCACCCCCTCGCTTCCTTAACGATTTGCGGTGTCTGCGGTGGTGTGCTGCCAACCCGTTTCGTTTTTAGAACCGATTCGAGGTTTAAGACAAAAGTCGGTTACACAAGTTTTGTCTAGGGCAACCCCAAACTACAATCAGCAGCCCTCAATCGCTATGTCAGACGCTTTCATGGGGCATACTTGAGGATGAATCCTCTTTGCACACACTAACTGAATGGATTGTACTGGCTACAAGAAGGAATAGGCTGCTGGCAAGACATATCCTCTAAGCAGGGTGCACATTAAGACTCAACCCCACGAAAGTCCTTGCATTCGAGGGAGGGAGCTGATAAGAAGTGAATACAATAGATCTTACCCCCTCCTGATAGTTACTATATAATACTGGGGCATACTCATTTGTAACACATGAACAGAGGTCCTACTTGTGGGTACTCGTGTTTAGCCTAAAGTTCAGTTGATTACAACATTTTAAAGCAGACTACCCTTGACCTCCTCGACAAATCTGCTCCAAGAAAATCCCCCCCATTCGGAGTACCCCCACTGAAAATACAATGTACGTTATATGATACCAAGTAGCTACTGAGCCGATATAATTAATAATTTCATCATAAGATAGAGAACAATTATAGCTTATTAACAGTTACACTTATTATCGGACCAATCTTGCCTCATAGCGTAGGATATGTGGGATATTCAAAACACAATTTATCCTTTGTGTTCCGAAAACGTACAACTTTCTTAAACAAGTGAATTTGGTCAGGCCTGTTCCGAATTCCACGTTAGACTCAATTCCACCAAATATACCTAAAAAATATACCTAAAAAGTTAAGTTAACTGAGGAACTTAAAGCTACCCCGCTGTTGGACTGGGAACAGATCTGATAATATCGATTAGTATTTAATCTTGATAGCTTGCTGCTGTTGCAGGGTATTTCGTAGTCGTCTAATGTCAAACTGAGGAGACTTGCTTTGTATTTAGGCATAAGCTTCAGTCAAAGGATGTGGAAGTGGAAGTGGAAGGAGGTTAGTTCAGTCTGGCGGTTTTGCATCAAGTTGAAGACGGGGGCAGGGAAACAGTGTAAAGTAGCGTTAAATGTGAGCAGAGCTTGGCCAAGGACCTGGGGCCAATGAGGGGGTAGTTGTGGGTTATGCAAGGTGAGGGGTTATAGTTAAGTAAAGCAACCAATTGCAGTTAGGCAGCTGTTGATGATGGGACGACGAATATTGGCTGCAGTCGCAACAATAAAGCACGAAATCCATTAGAGATCAAAGCTATTAATGTCGCTCCTGGCCAACGCAGGACAGGGCAGGACTGAACAGGACAGGACAGAACAGGACAGGACAAGCGTCCACGTAGCCAACGCTGATAGCGTCATTTTGGGAATAAGTAGTCCACTGATATATCAGGTTGCGAGGAAGGACGTTGGTGAACGTGTGGACATTAGGGACACACAACGTGTGGGCTGGTTGGTTGTCTGCCGGCTCAAGGGGTGCGGGTGACTGCGGGTGACTGCGGGTGAGTGGGTTGTATGGATGCTTTGCGGTGAATTTCGTGTATTCGCTGGTAATAACCTCACAAAAATGTGTGTCAGCATCGAGAGCGGACTGCGTCCATCCATAGATAGAGCCATAAACAGATGCGTGATTTCCATTAAAATATAATGGAAATTCAATGTATCGAGATTAAGCCAACATACACACACACACACGCACACACACACACACGCACACACAGTGATTTTTGGACCGGCATTCGCTTTGGGGCTACGTGAAATCATAAACAAAGCAATGCCACAATTTCGTGCGGCCCCTTGGCCAAGAAGTGCACCACGTACATGGCCAAAAGGGCTGACCAACTGGCCATGACTACCAACTACTACCAACTGACGACTACAAATCTAAGCCAGGGCCTGGACCTGGTTCTGGTTCTGGTCCTGGACATGGTACTGCTCCTGCTACTGCGTCTGCTCCAGGGCCTGAGTTGGATGACGCCAACGTCCGGCCACAAAGGCAGACAGGGTGTGTGTGTGTGTATGTGTGTGTGTGTTTGGTAGAGTTGTATATTCTAGTTCAATAGAAGGCTGAACGAACTAAGAAGTCACTTAGTTTGTTCGTTCATTCACTTAAGTCGTTCGTTTGTTTAGTTCGCTCATTCGCTTGTTCCTTTGGTTCATTCATTTTATTAAATGAGTTTCTTCGAGTCTCCTTCTAGTTCATTTTAGTTCCCTTTTTGCTGAACGAACTAATGAGTCATTTAGCTCGTTCATTTCGTTCTTGAACGAATGGAATGAACGAGCAAATTAACTTATGAGTCATATAGTTCATTCGTTCATTTATTCCTTAATTTAGTTCGTTTGTTCAGTTCGCTCTTTTAATGCCTTTGTTTGATTGTTGCTCTGTTTCAATCGATTTGTTCATTTAGTTTGAGTGCTCTCGTTCACCTTCGTTTATTAAATAAACATATATAATATTTATCATACAAACTGATTCATTTGCTATAATATAATGAATTTTCAACCAGGGATTGTAACGTTTATGAGTAATATTTATAAAAAATACCTTTAAGCAATATTTCTTGAATTAATTTATTGCTCAAGATGCGAAAAATACCAAAATAAAGGCAAATTCAATGTTTTTCTAGAAGTCAAAAAATACTAAAAAATAAATCGGAAAACATTTATTATTAAGCTGTTCTGTTTTTTCTCAAATGCAGTAAAAATCATTGGAGCAATGAAGAGTCCTAGCAACAAGGATGCTCTAGGTGTAGTCCTTTTTCAAAAAACCGACTCAAACGTTGAAAGCCAATGAAGGAACTAAAGAACTCGTAGTTCGTTCTTTCAGTCTTGTGAACTTATCATGAACAATGCAATACAACTCTGGTGCATGGGTATGCGTGGGTGTGTGGGTGTGTGTGTGTGTGGGTGTGGGTATGTGTGTAAGTGAGTGTGTACATGTTTTGGCCAACAACGCCTGTGATTATGGCCAGCAAGTTGTGCAGGAGCGCTTAAAGCATTTTGTGAATTTCCAGCACACAAGACATCAATTGAACCAACATGGCCGTACTTGAAACAAACCGATCCAATTTAAATCATCCAACATGCTTTTCAAACACATTACATTTGACTTACTTACTGCAGGTTTGTCGAGTTAAATGAAATTGAGATAGAACGCATTTTGTACCAGGCCCAGGCTGGGGTTAAGTTCAAAATGTATCGAAGTCCTCGTCCTGACTCTATATCGCTATAGACTTGAATATTATCTTTGCTATATAGAACATTACCCCATAACAATGTATTAAGGGTTGGGCAAACATAAGTATTCGCAGAATCAAGTCTTTTGTTGGATATTAACTGAATTCATATAGAGAACTACCTACTTCATAAGAGTTAGAATTTAGTTTCTATCAGTTCCTATCGAAAATTGATTTTTAATATTCAGTTTCTTTCCTTATTCTAGGACAATGTAAGTTTCGTCTCTTTAAATGCACTTATGTTATGAAATTCATCAACCTTAACTCAAACATCCTCTATATTTATATAAATCACGGCACATAAGCTTTATAATTTCGCTGCATATTTATACAGAATGCATTAATATTGAAATTAATTATAATTAGATTTTATTAAATTGTTTAATATATTGCATATTATAGTCAGTTAATTATAAAAATGGTTTCTTTCACAAAACCAATTTAATGCCGGACAGTTTTGTGCAATCATAAACAGCGACATTAACAGACAAGTAGGAATGAAATTGCCGAGCGTGCTCGACTTGAATATACCCTGTACGCTGGCCTCAACTAATGCTTAACTTTGTGATTCTCTGATCCTTTAAGATGTGCTGCATTTCTTGGCCAAAGTTCTGATCCATCTGAACTGTTTCATCTAAACAGTTAACGCTTAACGCATTTATTATGCATTACTTTCCATAAACTAAGCAACTCTTATTCATAATCAATGATTATCAATTTATGAACCATGGTCATAACTACTCATTTGCGGCGTAATTGTGATGAAATATTTATGATTCAATTTTATGGTTAATTGAAGCATAACTTATGCGTATAACGCATAATATCTACTGTAATTTCTCTTTGTGTTTTATAGAAGAAACTGGCAGGCAAATAATACATTTAAAACTTTATAAAGGCACCTTCCGTTCCGATTAAGTATTAAGAGTCTCTTGAGTCGAATATACTCGTACTTTATAGGGCTTCCTTCCTATAATTACATCTGCACAACATTATTATACCCATTTCAGCCGTTTTATGGATACAGGGTATAGGCAAAACAAAAAAAGAATTGTTAATTGGGCCAAGCATTAAAATGTGTAAATTTGTTTAGTATGAAAACAACAAATAATACAAGTTTACAGCAGAACAGAAGAGAACTGAACTGAACAGAACAGAACCGAACCGAACCGAACAGAACAACAACAAGAGGAGTGCGGGGAGGAAGTGGTAAAACCCACAGAAGACAAATCCAACGTCGGTCGCAGCCTTTTCACATAATTATTAACAGAAATTAAATGTCAAGCAGGCGGCAGCTCTTCACCCCCGCCGTCAGTGTAACGAGCCCCTTTTAGCCACGTTGTGCACTAAAACAAGGAACGTACAAAATATAATAAAAACCAAGAATTAACGGTTATATTGTGGCTTGCCAAAGACTAAATACCCTTGCAGTATCCTTCCTGAGTCCTGGCCTTAATTATACATAGATTGTGCACAAGTTATGCAAGCTTCGATCCTAAGAGTAGCTTAGGCATAACTCATGCATAAGATGCATAAATTTAGTCGTAAATTCATAAGAATTGAAGTAGGTTTTCGGTAGGAGCGATGGTTGACGGTCGATCGATTTTGTACCTGTTCCGGAATATATGAGATTACCATTCTCGGTCCTCGTGACAAAGTAGGAATACCCTTCGCGAGGGTATAAAAAGGGCACAAAGAGCTGGTTGGCTGATTCGGGCGGGGGTTCTGGCGTCTGCTCTGATTTGTGGCACGTGGCCCAAAAGGCGGCTGACGAGCAGCAGCCTTTGGCCGCAATATTTTTCTTGGCCTTGTCTACAGACTGTTTTGGGTTGTTGTTTACATAATGCGAACGCAGCATAAAACCCGTTAAGTAATTATTTGGGCCGCTTTCGCTTTCGCTTTGGCCCGGCCAACACATTTCTCGGCCAAGTTTATGAAGTGCACGACAAAGTCGCAACATTTTACGCACTTTGTAAATTAATTGATTATGTTAAAGAACAACACCTTTTGGGTCTCTTGTTTATTGCCCCTGCCCGACAACATTTTAGCCCATATTTTATATTCCGGCCTGGCTTTGTGGCCTTATCACTTGGCCACTTCAGCGACCGCAATAGAGTTGTCATTGCCACAATGTAACTGAGTGCTAACTTAACGAGTTCAATTCATTTTTAAATATCTGGCTTTTAAATCAGCCCATCCTTTAGTTGAAGACTCATGGCAATTGAACGGGAGAAACTTACAATGGATGCAAGCTGATAGATTGAATTAGCATTGGATTAATCTTGCACAAAGTTAAACAAGAAGTGCTTTATCTTGTTATCAAAAAAGCTGATTCAGTTAGTGGTGCTTTAAACTAAAATGTGCTTGAGCTTTCAAGAGCTTTCAAAGCTATTTTCAAGTGCTTTCAAAGCTGTTCTGTCTAGAAGCATAGTTTCGGCTGCATCTTCAGGTACTATCGATGAAAGTCACAAGTGTAAATATGTTTCAATTTTGAACTATAATGTTGCGTAAGGATGTTTATCGATACTATCGATAGGTTAAATAATCAATGTTTACACTATCGATTTTAAGCCCCGAGCTATCGTTTTCCAGTTCTAACCGTTCTCAATTGTGTTCTATATGCGTATATAAACACAGAAACGAGGAATGTATTCATATTTGGAGATGGCCACGTGTCGTGTCACGAAATATATGACAGCACGCGCTCATCTCTAGCACAACTTCATCCTGTGGACCACGATCAGCTTTTTGCAGGCCGCTCAAGTTAAATGCTTTGCAAATTGCTTCAACTTTCAAAGAAAATTCAATAGCCGCAAAGTTGTCTACTCGCCTGTCTCTCTGTCTAACTGACTGTCCGTCCGTGCGTCCGTCCTATCCGGCTGTCTGTCTGCCTACTATGTGGCACGGCAATTCAGTACGCCGGAGGCGCAAGAGCTCTTGTTGTTGTTGTTGCTGTTGCTGTTGTTGTTGTTAGACCATGCAACGGCTGCTTTGGTGTTTTTGCCGACTTGCCTTACGGCCGGCATATTGCGTATACGCACGGCCTGACAAGGACAACAAGGACGATGAGTAGTGGGTGGAGCAATCAAGCGAGGCCCAACAGCGAAGAAGAGCGTTTATTGCTCTTGAGGCCTTAAATTAAAAACCAATTAGCAACATCTGTTGGCCATGTTTCCCATTTGTTAGCCATGCCGATGGCTACGGCTCCAGCTCCGGCTCTGGCTCCGGCTCCGGCTAAAACTACAGCTACTGCTGATGCTGCTGCTTCATCATCATCTGTGTTGTTGTTTTGCCGTGATAGCCTTTGCCTTTTTTAAGGCCGATCCGTAATTCGTCTCTAATTCCTAATTCCCAAATTTTGTAATTCGACAATCTGTTTTTGCTAGTTTCCCCATTGTCCTTTTGTATTCATTTTTTTTCTTCTATCTGGCCATGTTTTGTGGCTTTGCCAACAACATCTGCAATATGTCATCCGCTCATCCTTCCACTTAGTGTCCTTTAACGCTCTGAGTAATGACGTTGGCAGTCCCAAGTGTCGATTATTGAGCACAAATCCGGGCCAAATGCGAGTCAACTACAGCTGCCTAGAAGTGCACTCCAAATAAACTAGGACTCGGACGGAGTAAGTGAGTTTCGTATTCTCAATGTCGAGCATCCTGGCGTTCAATTCAAGTAAATAAAAGGTAAATCACTCCTTAATGTTCTTACTTTATTTGAACAAGCATTTGCTGGATGCACTCCAAATGCAATTCAGACTAAATAATAAGCATCCATAAAAGCTATCAATACTAAATGTTATTCTAAGTGTTTACATGCCAAGCAATCAAATATTCATCTCAAATAATAATCCTAATAATATAAAATTTTGAGATTTTGCTGTTGCTTTTAAAAAAACTTTGTTCTCATTATAAAAAGTAAAAATGTTTGATTCTTGAAAACTGATTACAAATCCCATTAAAGGTACTTCAAAGATGATTAAATGTTCTTTCAACTGCTTAAGAAGCACTTTAGAGTAATTCAATTTGCCATTTCAAGAAAATGATTAAACAAATCTACCTTGATTTGAAATTCATGCGGATTTACGGCACCTAACCTAACTTTTGGCATTGATCCTGGTAATGCGGGTATACTATATAAGGAATATATAGACCGTAACATTTACAGTATACTCTCGATATATATAAGAAGACCAAGCGTATCTTGCTCACTCTAACGACTGTTATAAAAACTCAGTTTTAAATGAGTTTCTTATAATAGAATTATGTAATTATGTGAGTATCTGGTCATTATTCTGTTATGCATACAAACATCCAGGCATAAACCATTCATAAACTATGTTTATATGTAGATATCAACGGGACTTTATTCAACTTACCTCCATATGGTCATTTCACACACCAAACTTCCTTCTTCTCTCAATTAAAACATTAATTACTAACGTTTAATTATTTTCCTTTCTCAACTTCGTCTTCCCCTGCTAACTCTGGCCATTTGCCAAACTTGGTTTTTATTTAAATATATAAATTATCATTACTCGTTTATTTAAATATTTAAAATGAAGTAGTGGTGATCATTTAACAGTTATGTTTGAACTTTACTGCGCAAATCGATAGACATTTTTCGATAGATCGATAAATCGCACCAATTTGAGTAAATAGTCGATTATAACGCGCCGTTATTTTTCTAGTTTTCTAGGATTAGTGTAAATTATATGTTGATATTTTTCTAGCTGCATTCCGTGGCATAATCTAAACTAAAACTAAAAATAAAAAAATAGTTAAAAACTTTACAAAAAGTAATTGTTGATAATGCTTATGTGTGTGAGTATGTGTGAGGGTGTGTGTGTGTGTGCATGCATATGTCATAAAGAACTTTCAAACATTATGAACTTAGTTGCTAAAGCATAAGCTACCGTCTCTTACCCTTGCGCCCCTCCGCCCCTCTCAGCCCCCCCGTCTGTTGGAAGAAAAGTATAATTAAACGGATTAAGTGAGCGTCAAGCGGGTGGCAACGAGTAGCACTTTTGACGCCAGCGGCCATTTGATGGCTGAGAAGCAACGTTTTTTTTACGCTGATTACGCAACTGAGTGCCACACACACACACACACGTACACACACATGCACACCCAATCACACATTCATAAACGCACCCCTGAGGATAGGCGCCCTTTGTTTGTGTGTATGTGTGCGTGTGTGCGTGTGTGTTTGTTGGTGTGTTAGTTTTTAGGGGGCGGCTTTGCTTGAAAATATGCAAACGTCGTCTGAAGAGCCGCGTCGGGCTGTTAATTACGTTAGAGCCTGCACAGCGTGGCAGACAGAGAGAGTCAGACAGAGAGCGAGAGAAGTAAATAGCGAACCTAGACACACGCACACTCGCACACTCGCACACAGTGACAGCCGGCAAGTGGCGTCTAACAACCGCCTTGTGTCAAAACATTAAAGTGCAAAATTAACTGACATGCGGCGTCCATTCCGAGCCAAAGCGAGCAACAGCAACAACCATAAGAGCCATGGGCGCATCTGCAGGGGAGTGCGCATTGACCCCCCCATCCCCTACTCTGTACAACTGAGATTCTTATACATATATTTATTATACCAGCAGGTACTGCACGATTTCGCCCTGAGTGTTACATAGTCCTATGTTGTATAATCCCCACACGTTTTATAATTACACTCTGGTTGGAAAAAGTGCTGTCGGGCTTGTACAATGTCCGTCCATCTGGCAACTCTGTGAAGTCTTTGGAGAGCCACCAAACGAAGTACACATTTTGTTATATACCCTCGGTTTATGAGATATCGAGATCACCCGATCGTCGCATCCCCATCCCCATCCCGTCATTGAAATATATGTTCTGCAACCCAATTTAAAACATAATACGGAAGAATATAAATAAAATCAGTTTAGAATGCGACCAAAAGGCCCGGGACCTTGGAAAAATCTACCTCCGCGGGCGGAAAACTGTTGTATGCAACTCGAAAAATCTAAGTCACAAAGGACGAACATTTTTTTTTTTTTTTTTAGATGTATTTATTTATAATAGTAATCAGCCTTATGAAAGCTATAAATCCATTATTGCTGCCAAAGGACGGGAGTGGGCTTAAGGTCAAAGGTTTTCGTTAGATCGGTTTCTAAGTTCTTGTGACCCTATTCAAAATATCATAAAACTTTACTTATTTTATAAGTTCCTCGCCGAAAACAGGATTTCTGGAAACTTTGCATTATCTCACGCACTACCAATCTAAGCTTCATTTCGTTTATGTTATTGAAAATCTCAAAATAAATTAAAATCACTGCTTGCTTGCACTGCCGCTGAACCGCTTGATGCATTTCCCATATACGTGTATGTGTATACGGATGTGATTTTTGAATTTCCAGGAGTGGATACAAGCTGTCTCGTAGTCTTTATATGCAACTAGAGTATTCTTCTTTGTTTTTGTTTCAATATTTAGAATCTTGCAAGTTGCACCCCCTGGGCGAGATCCTGGTTACGCCCTTGCCAATACCAACACCAACACAAACTCCAACTCCAAAACCAACATCCCATCTCACCCTTCCCCTTGCCATTCCCCATTCCCCACTCCCCACTCCCATTTCCGCGCGGTGCCTTGCAAATGTTGACGCGTTGAATATTTCTCCTTAATAGTTGTTGCCACTTGTTTCGGCCGGGTCGACCTTCGACGGCTTGAAATACGGGTATGTATCATTGTTGTTGTTATTGTTATTGTTATTGTTGTTGTTTCATGCATTGCGCCACTTAACGATCATAAATTGCTGGCATTTTAGATATGCGACAAGTGCCTGCCCCGCCCACCGCTCCCCTGTCAGCTGCCCAAGCGGCGTATCCTTAATGAACGCACAACAATTTTGATGATACGTTGTAATCGTAGTGTGTTGTCCTTTTCTGTTCTTGATATTTGAGAAACCTATAAAGTGCACACAATAAACATCATTTCTCAACAATTTTAAATTATTCAAATTTAATTTTACTTTTAATAATACATTTAACACGGGGCCACGGCCCAACGCTGATCATTTTTAATTGACATCATGCTTGCGAGCGGATAATGTCAATTGTATAAGATGTTCGCTACCAATTAAATAAAATGTCATCAAAAGGAAAAGATATATATATCAAGCCTTAAAAGAGGCTTACAACACAGTGGAATACAGAATTAAATTT
Organism: Hirtodrosophila histrioides; assembly: GCA_037075165.1. Taxonomy (NCBI): domain Eukaryota; kingdom Metazoa; phylum Arthropoda; class Insecta; order Diptera; family Drosophilidae; genus Hirtodrosophila; species Hirtodrosophila histrioides. Next base: position 750,946 of record JBAMCL010000348.1, on the reverse strand, counting down.
ATAACTTAAAGTTAAACTATAGTTACAAACAAGATAAATATTCTTAATGTGAATAGTGTATATGTGTAATCTATAAACATATATGTAAACGGGGGTATGAGAAAGGGCGAGTTATCGAGTATCAGTTCGGTGGTGGAAGTCGATATCAGCAGAAGTATCGATAAGCAGTTGGAAAAGCAGTCGGAGTGGATCGTCAGCAGAAGCAGTTGATTGTCAGCAGTGCGTTCGGAGGTCGTCGCCAGTCGAAAGCAGAGCAGTTATTCAAACTTATTATTGTACGCTGTATTTAGCAAATAATCATACCATTAGACATAATAAAGTGTTGGTTAATATATACCCAACCTTACATATATAAGTCTCTTTAAGCTGACTTACTGACTGACTTACTGTCGACTCACTGGCAGGCCAAATGGTAAAAGCTATATCTGAAATAATATCCGGAAAATTCTGTACGGAAAACTGTTGTAGAAACTTCTTTTGTTTGTCGCCCAATCGGCTGCAAACTCACACAATATCGTGCGAAACCCTACTCACCGATTTTGGAAAATCCTCCCAAATGCGCGGAAAATGGGAAAGGGTTTGAAGTCCGCTTATCAAGAAAACAGCTATTGAAAATAATGTGGCCCGGACACTTGTCGAATTCTATAAAGTTACGATCTCTACAAGAAATGTGATATTCAGAATATGACTAAAATTGAAATGCCAATTCAATCTCGGGGTCAAGCTATCAAGCTATGATAAGGTTATGATAGGTTGAAGTCTAAGAAAGATATATTCTAAAAAATATCACGATTCCTACAAGATTGGAAAAATGACCGTAATGTGAACTTTAAGAAATGAATGATGAACGTTAATTAACATCTTGTCAAAATGTACCAATATTTTAGCAACTTTTCCTAATCCTTGTCGTGGCATACCTTGACCGCACAGTGCGGTGAGTTTCGGTGGAACTTTCATCAATAAATTAATCCCAAAAGGTCAGAGTTTGGCACAGTTTCCGTTGCTACTCATTGTGTTTGGCTGTAAGTTTAACTTGGAACGTAAATAAATAAAAATGGAAAGGTGAAACCAAATTAAGATCCTTGTTGCTGATTTGAATGATAACTGACAGTGCAGGAGAAAGTTTTAAGTGAACATTCAAAGTGCAGTGCATGTAGAACTGTAAAGTCACCTGATGACAAAAGTAAAATGGAATTTTAAGGCGGTATTGTGGCAAACTGGAACACACTATTCATTTGAAAAGGGTCTATTGATTTTTTGTATTTTCATATGGGGCAACATTTGATTTAATCGCTCATACGTCATGTTGTACAGCAAATGCTTAAGCACATGAATTTTTATGCCACATGCATGGGGGCATGGCTGAAGCTAAAGCTTAATCGAGCGAAATATTGAAAATTACAAGCGGCCTGGTGTGCATAAAATTAAATGCCACCACATCCACCAGAGCCACATCCCAGCCCGGATCTGGATCTGGATCCGCATCCGAATCCCAATCCCCCCAATCCCCCCAATGCCCCCAACCAGCTGCCACTTTTGGGCCAAATTGAGCGCACCACCGCAGTCCTGAGTTGTCTCTCTTTCATTTTTAAACACTCTTAAGTTTGCCACTAAGCATGTGTGTGTGTGTGTGGTGTGTGTGTGTGTGTGTGTGGGTGTGTGTTAATATTGACTTGCTACTTTAGCGGAAATTGGGTTAAATGGAGCAAAGCGGAGATTGTCTCCTTGGTGAAATTGCATTTGAATTAAATCAGCAGGCAATCTGCAGTCCATATTACTGCCCCATACAAAAAGGCATCCCTCGGCTCTTGCCACCCTCCCCCCTCCCCACAGCGCCCATCCAGTTTCAGTCCCAGCACAGGCGACAACTTTTTTGCAGGCTCTGCACCCACCTCCCCAGCCTCTTCAGTGGCTCACCAATTATGGGTATTAGTGGTTAATAAGTCACTGTGCCCTCAATTGGACGCATAGTTACTAATTGAGCCGCAGTCCTGGGTAAGACAGGGCGGACAGGGTGAACGGGGGGCGAGTATGCTGGGAATTGTGGTGGCTGAAGTGAGGACTGGGTGAAGTGGGGATTAAGCTGCAACCAATGCGCTTATGAAGCACGTCATTTCAATTGAACCAATTCGCGAGAGCTCAATGTAAATGCGAATATCGAGATGCAAGCTCGGATACTCGTAGCTAGCTAGATACAGCTGTAAGTGGCAGAGATACACATAGTAAGTAGATAGATAGATAGATATTTAAATACATACATATGTAGTTAAAGTGACACACATATATGTCAATGAATAGACTCAGAAATGGAGGAAGATAGATTGAGACATCTATGTAGCTGAATAGTTAAGAGAATCGATAATCGGAGAAGTAGATATATTTTAGATAAGTAGATAGATAGAAAGCCGACTTCAGGGATAAAAGTATAACATATAGGTTCAGGTATGAAGAAACAGAAATCTATAAAGATAGATTGTTAATTGAAGATACCTTAATAATACCAATTTAAGATATATAAATATGTTATGTTGGTTTGCGTATCGAAAAGTAGCGAGAAGTGCAGTAAACATGTATGCGGAAGAATAATCTACATCCACGGGCGGAGAATTGTTGTATGCAACTTGAAAAGTCATCACAGACGGGAATTTGTGGGAGAGAAGGTTTCTTAGTTTCTCATATATGCAACCACAATGTGCCACAGGAAAGTGTGGGTTAGATAGATATCATTACACTCATAGAAATAGAAAAGTCATTAGATTGATAATTAAATATATAGATGGATCAATTGGATATATGTATTTACAGTTCAACATACCAAGCGATGTAAAGAAACAGATACATAGAAATCCAAAGATATGTATGAGTTTATTATATCGTGTAGTGTATCTGATATCATAAACTTCAAAGATCTGCAAAGATGCATTCTAATTGTGTCTGTAGTTTTGACATTTAATTGGCATTTCCATTACCCAGCTCAGTTCGTCCTTAAGCCAACTCCCTTTGGGCATTAATTGCGTTTTTGCGTTTATGCTCAAGATTATTCTCATTTTCACTTTTCACCTGGCCTGATCCGCCCTGCCACTGCCACTGCCCGTGCCCGTGCCCCTGCCCCTTGGCAAGCCCTGCCCCTGGCTGCCCATTTAATAAACCCGACGCTTTACAGCTTTCAGGCAACTTTTGCAGCAGCAACTTTTTGGCAACTTAACAACAATTTTTGGTTATGCAAACTTGCAACTTTCAACCCAGCAAGCAACCAACTCCTAGCTCCCTACTCCCCACTCTCCACTCCCCACTCTCCACTCCCAGCTACCAGCTCCGACCTTTCCCCCCCATCGCAACACAGAAAACTTTGGCGTTTTACGCGGTTAATGCTGAGAAGCCGAAAACTCGACTCGTTGCATGTGACGCAGTAATTTATGTGTAACCTGCACCGGCAAACAGCAACACCTTGGCAAGGACTCGTCTTCATCCACATCCTTGCTCGGCTCCTCTCCGTATTTATGGCCATTATTTGCGTGCCTGTCGAAAAAGTTTACACCCTGGTCACTTGGGCAATGCCAAAGGTCATGCAGATGAATGTTCATTGGGGCAACTTTCTCTTAAAGGGTTCAATTTGCGCACATTGCCTGCATTCGGAATGAAAACCTGTGAATAACTGAAATGTCAGAGCTGGAAATCATTTGCCTATGATTTACCTAGCACAGCAAAGGATAACGAATTCAATCGGAGCCGGCCAGAGAGCTGTCAAGTTATCGTTGGCCTCATTTAGCAGAATTATAGGCTAACTGATTGCCGAACTACCTTCGTAATTACTTTCAGCTACCATCAATTACTATTCCAATTAAGAAGCCATTTTCGATGACATCCGATAATAATGCTGTCTAATTACCCCTATTGTAAAATAAATGCAAATTTAAAGCACATTCTGAGCTTCGCATAACTTCCTTTGGCATTTAAATACAGGGAACTGCCATTGATTTAATTACTTTAGTAAATATGGTGCAAGATTTTCAATTTGTAAGTAATTATTACTTAAATAGTCTAATTATCCATATTGTGAACTCAAAATCAATTATTAAGTAATTTTGGTATCTATTATACATTCTCTAACTACAATTACTTAAAGATTTATGCAGCAAGAGGTCAAGTAATGAAGTAATTAGTATTGTTGGAGTTCTATTACCACACATTTATATATTAAGTATATTGCCTTAAGAACTAATTATGCTATTTGTTTAACAGTGAACTTTCAATTACAATTACTTTAGTAATTATGCTGACAAAGCTCACATAATTAAGTAATTATGCATTTGTAATTAGTTATTACTTAAATAGTCTAATTATGCATATTGTGAACTTAAATTCAACTACGGTTATAATGAATTAAGTAATTATGGTATTTATTATGTATTCTTTAACTACAATTACTTGCATAAATTTTATGCAGCAAGAGGTCAAGTAATGAAGTAATTAGTATTGTTGAAGTTCTATTACCACACATTTATATATTAAATGTACTACCCTAAGAACTAATTATGCTATTTGTTTAACATTGAACTTTCAATTACAATTACTTTAGTAATTATGCTGACAAAGCTTACATAATTAAGTAATTATGCATGCAACGGCATCCACATCCAAACAGTGGCGTATCTAGGATTACCTTCAGGGGGTAATTTCATTCATTTAAGTATTCCAAATTATTTTCTTTCTGCTGAGGAAACTTAACAAGATTGTTGGAAAAATAAGGAATACCAGATGAATACCAGGATATTAACGGTGCATACGAATAGATTGAGGGCTATATAAGTGAGTGAGGTTTAATCAAATAAACAATTTTAGACTTCAAGTTGGGGGGAATCCCCTGCGTCACCCCCTTGGTTACGCCACTGCATCCAAGTAATTTGTTATTCCATTTTGTACACACATATCTATTAGGTGGAAATTTTGATTTGCATTTTGCAATTTTTGAAGTGAAAATTAAACTGTCTAGTAAAAAATTTATGTTGAAAAGTCGCCCGTAACTGTGACGCCCATTCAACAAACGCCAAGTCCAAGACTGTGTGTGTGTGGGTGTGTGTGGGTGTGTAGTATGTCTGCTTCCGGTGCCGAAAGTTGTGTGTGTGTGTGTGGGTGTGTGTAGGTGGGTGTGTGGTTGGTTGGCTGCGGTTGGCTGTTGTCTAAATTAAATTATAGCTGACACCACGCAGACGCCCAAAAGAGCCCGGAACGGGACTAGGATCAGGACTGAGAAAGGTTGTGGCAAAGGGAGAGGAAGTGGAGGTGGGAGTGGGTGTGGGAGTGGGTGGAGAGCCATGTTGCCTGCCCAGGTGAGTGCGGCCTGCATTTGTCTGCCGCCAGTTTTTAAAACCGTAAAATTGTTGTGCAAAATTTATAAGTAAATTGCTTTTTATTTTGTGCAAAGTAAACCACTGAAAAGCTGTTTAGTCTCGCGAAGTGTTAGCAAAATACTTTCGGCGGCTTGTATACTAGTTGGGTTGGGCCTTAGTTCGGCTTTAGTTGGACTACATCCTCCCAAGTGTGAGTAGAAGGCGGAGGGGCCTGCTCCCGTCCCAATTGCCGCCGCAATTCCCTCCATGCAAGTATTTTGCGTTTTTGAAGCGTGTTTGTGTTGTGCTGCAAGTGACGTTAAAAGGTTTATCTCATTGAAGCTGCTCCTACAGCCTGGCATACAAAATTAAAGCCAATGGCTTAAGTGTTGCACTCCCCCAGTTTGCTCCCAGTTTGCCTCCAGTTTGCCCCCAGTTCAAGTGCCCCAAATCAAATGATTAAGTATTTGCTCTTAAGCGCTTGGCAAGGGATTAGCACTAAAGTGGACCAGGTGCCTCCATTCCAACCAACCCACCCACCCACAAAGTGCAGCACATTCGAGTATTTCTTCAGAGATGCCTCCACCTGCAGCTGACACAAACATTTAGCGGAGTTCCGATCGGAACGGGAGTCCCTTCTCTTTCAATTATTCCTAAAATCTTTCTAATTTTTTTTGTATTCGGATAAAGTTTATTATTTACCAACTATTTAAGAAAAAACTAATACTTAAAAAAAGTATATTTCATAATTTTTAAAACAATTTTAATTGAATTTCCTTGAGTGTATATTTTGGCTCTATATTGGCTTAGTTGAACTTTCAGATTGTTTATATGACGACTACTTTATATATAATTTCATATTCAGATTCAGATTCGACTATCAGTAAGTTTGATTTACCGTGTCCCTCGTAGAACTCATCGCCGGACATTTTATTAAATTTGATTTGGTCGAATAACTCACTAAAATACTTAGTTTTTGAATTTTGGCTATCTTTAATCTTTCTTTCTCCTCTTCTTTAAAATCCTTAATTTCCATCTTCTTAATTTGGATATATTCTATTTTTTAATTCGGATCCCTCTCTATTTTCTGATACTTCACTCTTCCAATTTTTCCATTTCCTTTGCACTTTTATCTTCTAGGAATCTTTTAAGTTCCAAGTACTTTTTGATCATTTTGCATCCTTCAAATTCTTTTTCGTACATTTTGGTTATGGACATATACTTTCCGAACACATAAGAACCTAATTTAAGAGCTCTGTCACCAAATAAGTCTTCTTTCTCTTCTTTTGTTAAGATCGGAAAAGCTTCTCTGATAATCGCTTTGTTCTCAAAGAAAGAGTCCGATCAGATCCCGAACTTCATGAATTGGGCTCGTTTAATCAAGATGATCCAACAGTCCTTCAATATGGATGGTACCAGCCATGGGATACCACGCACAAACAATTGAATTATTATTATTATAGTGATCTTTTCGTATACATATCGAAGGCATATTTGAAATGTGGCTGCTGTCATGTCCTCCAAGCTTTTGACAAGGTTTATTAACCACTGGCTTATGATTTATGTTGAACAATTAAAAATCGTTTCTTTCTCTCTCTCTTTCTCTCTCTCTCTCTCTCTCTCTATCTCTCCACAGCAAATAGAAAACAAGCAAGAACCCTGCAGTTGGACGCACCCGACTACAGAATACTCCGTTCCCTGAATAATTTTGTTATTTGTGGGTTCAGAAAGAAACGCGAAAAAAACAGTAGTCTGTATGCCAAATTTGGTGACTCCACCTGTACAGGTATGGGAGATATTTTTTGCTCCATTTGGGGGGTGGGGATGCCTTCATACGGACAGACGGACATTTCGCAAACCCAATATACTATTTTCCCTTCGGGAACATAGGTAAAAACTGCATTGGCACCTGGTTTTTCTTAAATTGAACCTTGTTAGGTACATACGACTACGCACTTAGGTACGGCTATGCACTGAGCCGGAAGTTCGGTTCAAACAGAATTGCAGTCCACATTTTGACTGTTTTCAGACTTGGTCACACCTGAAAATCACGTGTTGATGCAAAAAATTGAACAAATTTAGAAAGCAATGTTCAATTTTTGAAGTAAGAGATAATTTATGGGCTTGGATAGTTTCGGACTAGTTCCAAGAGAACCGGGGTCGGGCGGAATGCGGATGAAATTTCTACCCTGATCTTTTTTCTATGCTGAACCATTTTAGAACCAATTTTCAGTTAGAGAGCCTACTAGCACAAACTATAAGGTAATAAGGACATTGCTTTGACCACAAACAATTTACAAGGGGGCACGGGGTACAAACGAAAATCTAAAATAATAGAACAAGTCTTTCACGGCTGCTGTATCCTGTCTGCTTTCGGCTCTCGTCTTCGGGTATTCCTTTTGTCGTCGTTTTCCCAAACATTGAGTTTGTCATCTTTCAGCCAAATTTCCGTTTCTCAATTTCTGACCATTTATACTCTCTACAACTTGAAGAAAGGTATGACACTTTGCAAACAAGTTTGCCACCCCAACTACCAAACAACTACAGAATTCATTTGAAGTCCAAATTCATTTTTTATAGTTTATTACAATGTGGTGAAGGTATAACATCATCTTACATATAGTATCATTGCTATATGATAATTAGGGTATTTATTTATTCATTTTTCCTACAGGAACATACATATATAGAGGCAATTTTCTTGTAGTGCGCGTAGCTGGTATATTCATTCTTGAACAGTTACAAAAACAACAAGTAAGAATGCTATAGTCGAGTATACCCGACTGCAAGACTCCTCCGAACGCATCTTCGTACACTTACACATACACCCACAAGCGACAGCGCAAGTGAGGCATTTTAAGTGATGGCTCTGTTGCTTCTACCCCCCAGCGCTGCGGCACTGAATCTTCCTTCGTGAATACCTTCCGGCTTATCCATGCCAAATCCCAAAGCTATATCCACAAAATGTTTGGTTTAAAACGTTTTAATCGAATTGCGGTAAACGGACAGAGATATCTGAAATTGGAAGCAGACTTGATCTGCGTATGGTATCAAGGAACCTACATTCCAAATTTGGTGTCTCTAGCTCTTATAGTTGCTGGGATGGACGCGTTCATACAGACGGACATGGCCAAATCGAAATCTCTTTTGATACTGAACAAGAATATATATACTTTAAAGGGTCGGATATGTCTCTTTCTGCCTGTTACATACATTTGCACAGATTTAGTACCCACTTTTACCCATTTTATGGGTACAGGGAGTAAAAACCTGAAATAAAATAAGAAACATTATGACCTGGTGCGGGAATCGAACCCCGTCCCCGCGCCAGCGTCTCTTGTAACACCATAGCCGTTCGTTCAACAAGTTTTAGCGACTAAATCAGTATATGAACATATGTATATTCTGAGTAGCAATATCTTGGTACTTTATAGTATCTGATTCTACACGATTGTTTAATTTTGATATATGGTCAAAAAATGGTAGATTTACATTCAACTTATTCTAGTATTTGATGTGAGTGTGTACGTGTGTACTGTATCTCTATATACGTATGTATCTCTATGTCTATATATGTATCTGTATGTCTACATGTGTATCTGCATGTCCTTATATGTATCTGTGTGTGTATGAGTATAAGTATGTGTGTGTATGTATGCATATACATATTTGGGATAAGACTTATTGTAAGCTGCCAGCTGTCCTAGGTCGGCTACCTCTCCAGTTGCACGCGCGGAGTCGGAGTACAATGTGAGCATCCTCCAAGCGCTGGTTGACATACATTTCTGACGCGGTCTGCAGCGCCGCCAGTGCCACATAGGTAATCCTAGCGGTTCCGCAGCCCCCAACCATAATGTCGCGCACCAGTCGACAGAACACCCGTTGTCGTAGCACAATACTAGGACATTTGTGACGCGAGGAAATCGCCCGATTGACCTTGGCGTTGCGACATTCCGGCTTGCTTTGCTTGCGTCTCGATGGGTTTTTCGGGACTGAGTCCTTTGGCGGTTGAGTGGACATGACGCTGTTCTTCGGTGGCTTGCTCTCAGTAATGCTTTGTTTACACAAAATGCGAAAATTGCGCTTCGTCCTCTGCACACGCGTTGCGTCCTTAGACTATGACTGCGATCAGGTTATGGGGTTGTTTTTGTCGTTTTTCGGTAGGATCTACGGGCAAACCAGAGGGAAGGTATAATTCGCAAACAGAAATTTGCAGAAAACCAAGCAATACGTACGATTAATATAGCTGCATTAATGTTTAGATGTATTACTTTTGTCTTTCTTGATAAACTAGTTGTAGCTGATATATATACGATTATATATCTAGTGAAATTATGTTTTACGCTTCTTGATTTCACGTTGTTTACCGTCCAACTCAGGGTCGTCCTGAAACTGAGGCAAGTCCGCACAAAACAGAACCTGCGAAAAATAAAATGTCAGTTGTACATTCGATATCGCTATCGATAGGTCAAGCATCCCGATGTATCGACAACATTTCAATCGATACGAAAAATGCAACTGACAAAACACGTCGTAACTGACAAGATGAAAGGTCAAATCGAAAGTGGGTTTGGAAAAGAGTCCACAAATTGAACCTGGTTACTTTTGTCATGATTATTGCTTTGGTGTCGTCTCGATACCATAGTAGTTGCATCAAAATCGATATTTTCGCAGGTCCGTCCAAAACTGAGCACTCACCGCTTGAGCCCAGCCGGAGTACTTGCCATGCAGCTGCTGAAAGTGCTGTGCCACCTCGGCATAGATCTTTGTGGTGACGCTCTTTTGGCCTGAGAGATGAGGCAGATAGTATCGCTGTGCCAGCTTATAAATGTGCGTATCGATGGGCACCGCCTCCAAATGGCCCAGGGACATAAGGCATATGCAATCGGCCACCTTGTAGCCGATGCCAGGCAGCTGCACCAAAGCCTCACGCGCCTCAGCATACGGCAATTGCCGCAGTTGCTCGAACCAGGCATCGCCGCCATTCTCCTGAATCTTCTCCAGCGAACGTGCAATGAACTTGGCACGATAGCCAAATTTGGCGGCACGCAACTCGGCATCCATTTCACTGCAGGTACGTCCACTGAGCGCCTTTAGTGTGGGAAACGTGTACTCGTCCTGGCCGTGAAAATGCCCAATCTTGCGTCCGTAAGCAGAGCAAAACCATTGAATCATTGCCGATATGCTGAAAGATTCAGAAACAGTCTTTTAAAAGGCCTACTGCAGTTGTCAGGCTGAGATGACAGTCTTAAACTAGTGCATTTGTTACCAATTCCAAATAATTTACAAGCAAATGTAAGAATTAATACAACTGAGAACTCAAGTTATTGAAGTCTGTTGCTCTATATGCTTATGTGTTGCACTTGGTGGCATTCACTTCTGAACTAAGTTAAGCGGATTTGGTCAACTTCAACATTCACCGCACATCAATCGTATCCTTTTCTCTTTCACGTGCACTGTACTGAAATTTAGTGGATTTGGATAGAATACGAGCTGCCCTACCGCTTAATATTGTTGTTCTGGCTACACATGAAGCAAATGATGTTCTCCAGGGGCTCCTGGGACAGCATGCGCACCGGCTTGCCCACAAATCTAGCAAAGTGCTTATCTGCACGCATCCATGCGGCCTGATGATGCTTCAAATCAAAGTCGGCACGCAGATAATCGTGCAACAAGGCCTTAAAGTTGATGTCCTGATTGCCAGCATCAGCATTAGTATGGACTTCATAGGCAATCTGTTCGCTCTCTGGCGTTAACACCCAGTAGGTGTTTAGGGCAACGCCGCAGTATTTGACTTTGGGCTCCTCGCATAGTTTGCGCCAGCTAAAGCGAGCTTTGGTTAAAGACTTTTGAATGATTTTGAATGCAAGAGATTTATGACACGTACCGAAAGCTTTGGCCGCCCAATAATGTTCGTTCCAGGTCGCACACGCTGGCTGTCAGGCGTATTATGCCGCTTTGCTGTATTGTTTTTGCCATTAGGTATTTCAAACTGCAAATCAAAATAAAAATGCGCGAACAGCTGTTTTGTCGCCAAAAGTTGATGCCTGTCGATAATCACAATAAAGCAATCGATATTTTCCTGGGCGCGTCTACTTAAATCGAAACCTGCCATCGCTGCTTCAGCGCCGATATGCTGTTGCAAAGCCATCGATGAGTTAGGTCCTTCGATGTTTTATTATTTTTAGGCGAAAATTGCAACAGGGCAATTGATTGCTCTTGTGCTGGGAGATATTGGCTCTCGCCACATATTGGCGTTGTATATTTTTAAGAAGTGATATCTTTAGTGTACGATTGGCAATTGAGTTTTGTTGTCGTGCTGTGTCACGCTCACATCTCTAGTTGAATTCACACTGCTACATGGAAATAGAATTTATTTAGTATTTAAAACTATTATTGTGTAGCAGCAGCTGACTAACACACATTAAATAAGGGCCTAGAGGCATAAAGACATAGAAGGGCTACTCAAGCACACAAACCCAACACTATTATGTCAGGCAGTATAAACAATTATTCGACTCTAATGTAAGTGGAATTCGCACACCGAAGCGCTTGCTAATTTCCCGCATTTCCAAAGGCATGCAACGAACCGTGGATACGGCGAACCGACGCAGACCCAGACACAATCAGAGGCCCTGAGAAATATGCAGAAGCTGCCGCATATAATCGGTGATCCCGGGCTGCAGCTGGGGCACAGGTACGTGGGTGCCACATACATTGATTTAATTATATAAAATGCCCGCTCTTTAGCATTGATGATCGCGAGAAGGCCATTGTGGACAACATAAATGCGGATCAGAATGCTGTATCACATCTGAAGTATATGAAGTCGGAGCGCGATATGTCGCTGCCATTAGACAAGCAGAACAAAGTGCTGGACAAATACCTGGACAGTCAGGAGGATGGTTAGCAATGCGGCCACGAATCTTAAGACTAGACCAAACTAAACCGTATTCCTTTTTGGCAGATGTATCGCTGCGCAAATATCTAGTCTTTGGCGTCCAATGGGTCTCGTTGGTCACGGAGAATCTGCTCAGCCATCCGTTTATAGTGCTTCGACGCCAGTGCCAGGTGTACAATGCCTCACAGCGTTATCATTTGCATCCATTTCAACTGCTGCCCAGCATAGTGCATCTGCATAGGCGCCAGGGCGTCACCACGCTCTGGAAAGGTCTGGGCAGCTGCCTGTTGGTGCGCGGCATGACTTTGGCCATTGACGATGTCATTTGCAAGGTCACCAGCTGGCCGAAGGAAGTCGATAGCCGCACCACATTCAAGCGCTTTGGCCAGCACATTCTGCTTAAATGGTAAGTGAAAGCAGCTCAGCTTTCAGCAACAATTGCCGTAACAATTGCACATTCACACAGCATAAGCATTGGCCTGGTTGTGCCCTTCTATGCCGCCTCCCTTGTGGAGACGGTGCAAAGCGATATAGCCAGCGAGAAGCCCGGACTGTTGGATGTGTTTCGTGAGGGCAGCCTGCGCTTGTTCTATTGGAGCTCACCTCAAAAGGGACGCATGCTGCCTGCCTGGGCACTGATTGGCCCCAGCGTGTCCATAGGCATTACCAAATATCTGTTCAGTCTGGTCATACGCGGCGTCTCATCGCGCATAATGCGGCGTCGCCTGACGGCGCAGCAGGAGCAACGGGGCGCCAAGTATCGCGATGATTTGCTGGAGCATCAGAACGCTGAAATCTATAGCAGCTTAATCGCCATGCTAACCACGGAGGTGCTATTCTTTCCCTTTGAGACCATACTGCATCGCTTGCAGCTGCAGGGCACCCGCACCATCATCGACAATCTGGACAATGGCTATGCGGTGGTGCCCATATTGACCAATTATCAGGGCGCCATAGACTGTTATCGCACCACCATGCTGACCGAGGGCTTTAGCGGTCTCTACAAGGGATTTGGTGCCATGATGTTGCAGTTTGCCGCCCATGTGGCTGTCATCAAGCTAACCAAATGGATCGTCGGCCAAATTACGGAAGTTATCTCAAATCGGCCGCCAGCACGCATCGTTCAGTATTATAACCTGGATCGTGGCGCTGGCAACTCAAATTCAACGACCATATCGCCAAGCATTTCGAGCACTGAGCTGGATGTGCACAGCGTGGGACAAAACTCGCTGGATTAGCTTTTAGTTGGCGCCAATTGTTCATTTTGGTGTTTCATATATTTGATTTTTTCCTCCAAATTTGATGTATTGCCAACGGGGGTCTTCAAAGAACTCCAAAGGATACCAGTTCTGAGAGAGCCTGGCAAGTTAATATGTTCGGATTCATTTTGCTGTGATAACTTCCGCGCTCGCCCAAGCAGCGAGTCTTATGTTTCATATATAATTATATATTTTTTTCTCCCGATCAATTACAATAAAGGTTAGCCAAGAATGTTATTTATTGAGTATTGACAACAAGTTTAGCTATTATTTAAAAGGGCACCTCTTGTTTGTTCTGCCAAATTAATCACAATTGTAATTACAAAAGAAAAATTAGAACAAATTTAAATACTCGAGTGAAATAATGAGCAATTAAAACATGTTTTGCCTTCAAGAAGTTCTATGTTTTATTTGTGGTGTTTAAAGCTCAAGGACAGCTCAGCTTTAAGCCGATCATTCTATATCTGACTTGTCTATAGATAGAGATAGTACAAATTATCTAAATGAAGTTCCATTAACTACGAAAATCAAGGTTTGAATATGCCATGGCTTAAAGGAATACAATTTTATTTGATATGAGGACTAGCGATGGTCTGATGAACGAAGATTTGACTAGAAACAGAGTATTTATAGTATTTATAGGTTTTTGTCTTTGGTCTCCTCCGTACCAAAAGCTGATCTTTAAGCTGGTTGAATCGGTCGATGTAGGATCGGTTGATTAAGGATCTGCTTAAAAACATTCTAAAATGCTGTCATTCCTTTCCTTAGTTGTAATTTTAAACTTGAGTATGTTTAATATGGATGGTAAAATTGGACAATACTAACATTTAGTTATTTTTCACCGTCAAAGCCAGTCCGCTTGTCTTTTTAAGTTATTTTATAATGAAAAGCTTTTATATTAAATCGTCATATTAAATTTAACTAGATATAAACTAACCAAAAAGTTCGTAGACATTGCTTATTAATAAATATATAGAAGAAGCTTATAATTCTTGCGGTTTAAATTGGGATATAAAAAAAGAAGAAAGGACGGTTATCTACATTTTATACAAAACTTAATGTGGTCCGATTTTGTTAAAGTGATAGGAAACTATTTGTAGTATAATATGGATGAAATATTTGTATAAACAAAAAGTTAGATATAGTGATATAGTAGTCCGATGTTGACCAAATTTGGTCAGATTGTATAAACGCTCTAGAGACTTTGTTTGGGAAAGTTTAGTAAGGATATAAGGATATATTTTATAAACAACAAAGTTTTTCATACAAAAACACAGTTTTCGACCGATCATCCCATGACATCTATATGTTATAGTGGTCCGATACGGCCGGTTCCGACATATGGACTGGCTGCAACAAAAAGTAGGGTCTATGCCAATTTTCATTACGATAGCTTTTAAACTGAGAGACTAGTTCGCATAGAAACAGACAGACAGACGGACGGACGGACAGACGGACATCGCTATATCGACTCGGCTATTCATGCTGATTCCGAATATATATACTTTGTTGGATCGGAAACGTCTCCTTCAGTCCATTACACATTGCGAGACAAAATCATAATACCCTCTGCTAGGGTATAATGAAACTTGGCACATACAGACGGAATATAAGGGAATTATCTCCTTCAAGGAGTTATATATTCCCTGACATGGCTATAAGAAGGTAGCCCAACTAGTATAGTACAAGAAAAGATTGATTTTCTTGGTTATTGCCATTTTATTCTAGGTAATTCCAAAGTTCTATACATAAACAACAAAAATGTGAATGGAAAGCCAAGAAGAGTTACTCAGGCTTAAAAGTAATGGACTCGTCCTTGAAATTGTGCAACTGATCGTACCAGATGTCCTCTGACGCATCATCAAGAGCCTCGGCGCTGTCGTAAAGTGTGGGAAATGGTGGCGCATCCTTGGGCTTGCGCAGGGGCAGGATTGTGTCATAAATGTAAACGAGTCCATTGGTGGAGCCGGGCACAGCGCTGCCTTGCACCCACATCACATTGTACTTGGTGTTGATGCGCCAAATGCGCAGACCCTTCAGGATGCGCCAGCGATTGCCCATGTGACCAGGCATCTTGGTGCCCGGCCAGACGCGGCCCTTCTCGCCGCCGCCACCAATGTTGCCGGCGCGACGATGTGTCTTGGTCACACCATGGGAAGCAGGCATGCCCTTAAACCCATGGCGCTTTACCACGCCCTGGAAGCCGTGATCCACGCTATTTGAATACAAAGTTAGATGGAGGTAATACTTAAGGCAGACAGCAAATACTCACGTCTTGCCGCGCACATCGACGAAGTCGCCAACCCGAAAGTGTCCCACATTAAGAGGCGTGCCAGCCGCCAGAGCCGCCTGTGGTGAAACAATGAAGCGCGCCAAATTCTTCTTGGGCATGACGCCCGAGTCACGAAAGATGCCGCAATACTCTTTGGTCAAGAGCGCTGGATTTGTGCTCTCCGCGCCCACCAGCACGCAGCCGTATTTGTTTAATTGGTGGACATTTGGCCGGTGGGTGGGGCGATACTCTTCGGGTGGAATATATTTGACAACATGATTGTCCACCACCTGCAGCAGTGTGGTGCGGATACGCTCGCCATTCTTTAACCACAGCGGATACTGGCCAATCTTGCGGGCAATTAGGCCGCAGCGTCGTACATTTGGCGTCCAAGGCGCTGCATCTGTGGGTGCCTCGGGCGTCTTAATCAGCTGCTTTTGTTCATACGTCTGTATGCCCTTAATCAGTGCCGGTGCGCCGTATGTATCATGGACCACCTCTTTGATAAAACTGCGATTCTCGCCGGTTACAAAATCATCGGTTTGCTGTGGAGTATATGCAGTTAACATATAGGTTCAGCCCGGTCGGATTTATGTCTACCTACCGTGCGTTGTTGGCGTACAAACCAGTAGGGATTCCTCAAACGCGGCCGGCTCAGATGACCCTTTTCGCGCACTTGTGTAACCAAAACAGCGGGCGAACTGGCGCTGCCACTTAGCCTGTTTGTATGGAAAATTAGGTTAAGATCTCGTTGAAAATGTCCAAGTTTGCTGTTATACAGACCGTAGGCGGGCTAAATCACATATAACAGTGCGCAGCATATTACTTATATAATTGTTTAATACAAAAATCAACTAAAATACATAAATAACAATATGCGGCCCACGGTTACAGCTTGGTGGTGGGTAGAAGCGACTTATCGATTAATAGTGGCTGTCGATACTAGCTGTGCTTGTAAAAACGTGTATTTGCCTATGCGTATTTTTATCGATATATATCGATACTATTTAAATCAAGCGACAGCGCCAACAGCTGTGCATGTGTGGCAACGCCAGCCAACGCAGAATTTACAAACACGTGCAACGCGCTTGCAGCGGCGTGTTCTGTGTTATTTTACTTCATTTGATTTAATTTGATTTGATCTGATCTGATCCGACAACAGCAAAATGGGCAAGAAAAGCAAAGTTGGAAAGACGCGCAAGGATAAGTTCTACCAGTTGGCCAAGGAGACGGGCTTTCGTTCGCGTGCCGCCTTCAAGCTGATCCAACTGAATCGCAAATTCAGTTTCCTTCAACAGTCTCAGGTATGCATCGATCTGTGCGCCGCCCCCGGCGGCTGGATGCAGGTGGCCAAACAGAATATGCCCGTGTCGAGCATTGTCATTGGCGTTGATCTGTTTCCCATACGTCCCATTGCGGGCTGCATTGGCCTCGTCGAGGACATCACAACGGAAAAGTGCCGCCAGTCGCTCACAAAGGAGCTGCAGTCGTGGAAAGCTGATGTCGTGCTACACGATGGTGCACCAAATGTCGGCCGCAACTGGCTCTACGATGCCTATCAGCAGATATGCCTCACCTTGAACGCCCTAAAGCTGGGCACACAGTTTCTACGCAGCGGCGGTTGGTTTGTGACGAAGGTGTTCCGCTCCAAGGACTACAATGCCCTGCTCTGGGTGCTCAAGCAGCTGTTCAAGAAGGTGCACGCCACCAAGCCGAGTGCTTCGCGTAAGGAATCCGCCGAAATCTTCGTCGTTTGCCAGGGCTATTTGGCGCCAGATCGCCTCGATGCCCGCCTCCTGGATGCAAAGTATGTGTTCGAGGAGCTGGACCTGGAGGGCAAGCAGAAGAACAGTCTACTGCATCCGGAGAAGCAGAAGAAGGTTAAGGCCGAGGGCTACACCGAGCAGGACATTGCGCTGCGCAACGATTTGGCAGCCTCCGAGTTTATGAAGGCGGAGAATGCACTGGCCGTGCTGCAGGGCATCGGCTCGATTCGCATCGATGATGAGCGAATTGCCAAGCACAAGAGGACCACCGTTGAGATACTCGAGTGCTGTAAGGATCTTAAGGTGCTCGGTCGCAAGGATATCAAGGGCCTGCTGCTCTGGTGGAAGCACATCAAACAAGAACTGTTCAAAACCGAAGCCGAGGGTGTTATTGAGGAGCCAGAGCAGGAGGCGCCCAAGCCGCTAACACGGGAGCAGATTGAGGATATGGAAGATGCCGACCTGCAGCAGCAAATCGAAACCTTGGCCGACGAGGAGCAACAGGAGCTAAAACGCAAACGCAAAAAGACGCTCAAATCGAAGGCCAAGCTCCACGAGAAAATGAACCTCAACATGGTCATCAAGGGCGACGACGGCCCCGTCGAGGAAACCGAACACGAGATATTCGATCTGAAGGCCATCAGCAGCGCCAACGAACTGGACGATATGCTGGACGTGCAGCCTGACTTCGATGTGGAGGGCGAAGCGGTGGAGCGGCCAAAGCTGCCCAAGTATAAGAAGTACGACAAGGATGACAAGCGCATGGACGACGACGCCAACTATGAGAACGACGATGAGCCCGAGGTGAGCGCCGAGGAGGACAGCGAGAGCGACTACGATCAGGAAGGACTCGGCCTGAGTGACAACGACGATGAGAACGGGCCGGCTGGCAAGGGCAACAAGAAGAAAAAGAAGCGCGGCGAGCATCCTTTGATCAAATCGGGTGATTTTCGCGACAAGGACACCAAGCGACAGCAGCGCGTACAGCTCTGGTACGAGAAGGACAATCTACAAAATCTCGACAACGATGACGACGACGATGCCGAGAACTATGATCTGGACAATTTGGCCAAGGC
Source organism: Hirtodrosophila histrioides (assembly GCA_037075165.1). Lineage (NCBI taxonomy): Eukaryota > Metazoa > Arthropoda > Insecta > Diptera > Drosophilidae > Hirtodrosophila > Hirtodrosophila histrioides. The sequence continues at coordinate 732,342 of JBAMCL010000348.1, read as the reverse complement.
CTACAAGGCCAAGGGTGTCTCTGTCCTGGGCGAGAACAATCTGGCCAACGACAGCAATGAAACCGGCACCCTGGCCCTTGGCAAGAAGGCCAAACGTCGCGCCCGTCACGATGTCGAAAAGGACAGCAGCTCCGAGTCCTCCGACTCAGACTCCGAGCAAGAAGTCGACGAGGATGCCGAGGACAACGTAGCTGGAGACATGGCTAAAGGTGAGTTGAGTTGAGAAAGCATTCTTAATACTATTTCCATGTTCTCAATCCTCATCCTGATCCTGGTCAAACGAAAATCTGTGAAGATCAAACATATAAGGGATTTTTTTCATTATTATTCATTATACTATCAAGAAATTCCTATTACAACTAAGAACCAAACAGAAAGCAGCTTGTAAAGATTGAACTTATGAGAGTTTCGAAAGGTTTTCAGTCCTGTTTTTATTTCCGATTCGGATGAAAACTTTAGAAATCAAATTTAAGGAAAACGGAAAAGAAAATCGATTCGAAATGGAATATATTTTGATGTTATGCAGGTTTATATATAAGAATCTGTAATGAAATCTTTAGACCTGAAATGTTAGGGTAAAATAATGAAAAAGAGCAAGAGGGTGAGTGAGGTAGAGCGAGACAGAGTAAGGAGTAAAATGGGGAAATGAACATTCAAACACATTCCAGTTTTGTTTGTTAAACAAAAACTAATTGAAATTTATGTTTCTTTTTTTGAAACAGCACCCAAGGCAAAGAAGATTCGCCTGTCGGAGGAGGAACTGGCGCTGGGCGCGCTGCTTGTGCGTGGAAAGAAGACACGGCGGGATCTGGTCGACGCTGCTTGGAATCGCTATGCGTTTAATGATGAGAACCTGCCAGTTTGGTTTGCGCAGGACGAGCTGGAGCACATGACGAAGCCGCAGCCAGTGCCCAAGGAGCTGACCGAGGAGTATCAGCGCAAGGTGCAGGAGCTCAATGTGCGCCCCATCAAGAAGGTGATGGAGGCGAAGGCGCGCAAGAAGCGTCGCGCCACAAGGCGTCTGGCCAAGGCTAAGAAGGTGGCCGAGAAGATAATGGAGAATGCCGATGCCACCTCACAGGAGAAGGCCAAACAGCTGAAGAAGGTCTACAAGAAGGCGCAGGAGAAGAAGAAGGAGATCAGCTATGTGGTTGCCAAGAAGCACACAGCCTCACGCCGCGCCCGACGTCCAGCTGGCGTCAAGGGCCGCTATCGCGTCGTCGATCCTCGCGAGAAGAAGGACAAGCGCTCCATAGTTGCCAAGAAGCGACGCGAGAAGGGCAGCAAGGGTGCCAAGGGTGGCAAGGGCAAAGGCAAGCGCAAGTAGACAACTAAACAATCTACATATATACGCTATGTAGCTTGTAGTCTGCTTATGTAAATGATAATGTATAGAATAAATATAAATCTAGCACATAATAAACACTGTACTTTTTTTAAAGCTGAAAGTCTCTTCTGGTCATTGAAACACTCTGTTTAAAGACTTTAACATCTATTTAACATAACAGAACATGTTAATAACAGCGCTGCTTAGCTGTTCAAAGGGTGTCCTTGGGATCGAGTTTTCCTCCCGCAGACTTTTCAAACCCAAAGCTCTTTGGGTGTTGTATGAAAATCCCCTTTGTTTTTTAAAGATATCCTGACAATAATCACAAAATCGTAGCTTCATTATGATCTTGAGATTTTGAGCAAATTCGTTATGATCGAACAACTTGTCTTATCAATTTAGAGTACAAGCTACAACCCAAAGGACTTTCCTTATAAGAATCTATATAGTCATGAAAGTTGGAAATGGATCTGTATGTTTATTTATTAATTTTGATCTTCGATTGAAAATGAGATTCCCAATTTGTAAATATTAATAAGAATGCTCTAGTCGAGTATACCCGACTACAAAACTTCCTGTACTTACGCCTAAGACTTCAAAACACATCTTCGCTTACTTACACATATCCGATCAACTTGAAATTTGTACAGTAGATGAAGAGCGACCAAAATATTACACATTCCAAATCCCAAAGCTATATCTTTCAAATTGTAGCTGTAAAACGTTTTTTTAGAATTGTGGGGGTGGATTTTGTATCTTAGATCCAAAATAAACTTGAACTGCGCCTGCAATACACAAACCTACATTCCAAATTTGCTGAGATCGACGCGTTCATACAGAAGGAGAGACCGACGGATATGGCCAAATCGAATTTTCCTTGATACTGTTGAAGAATATATATACTTTATAGGGTTGACGATGTCTCCTTCCTGCCTTATGGGTACAGGGTTATGGTTCACATTTAGGAAATGATAAAATAACAAATAGATTTGTATGTTTAAAAGTGAATACAGTTTAAATGGCAAATTCAGTTATGTGAAAAAGATATTCGTTATAAAAATGAGATCAGTTTCGACAAAGGAATCCGAATGAGCAGTTTGCAGGATCGGCATCTCTACCTAAATGTATGATCAACTATAAGAAGGCAGCTCCCAGTTGTACAGAAACTCGGTGGTTGATTAAAACTGTTTGTTTATCATATAAAAACATGTATATAAAACACAAATTGATTAGTGGGGTGCTCAGAGTGCGCTGTTGTGCTGGTAGGAGTAGAACTTCTCGTCGTCCTCCTCGGTAAGCTGGAGCTTGCCCTCCTTGTGCAGCTTGGTCAGGTGATGGTCGACGTTGTACGCGGCCGCCGGCCAGAGCTGCTCGGGCGTCTCCTTATAGACCACCTTAACTGCATCCATGGCCTGCCAGCGCTCGTTGGGGCGCTCCACAAAGAACTGCAGGATCTGCTTCTCCCGCTGATTGCGATGCTGTATGTAGTACTCAATCTTGCCCAGCGGCTCCTCAATAACATTGCCATGGCCGGGATAGATGCGCTCCGGACGTATTTTCAGTATTTTATCCAAGCTGCGCATGTAGTCAAACAAATCCTCAAAGACGGCTGTGCCCTCGCCTGAATGATGCCACAGCACACAGGATTAGAGTGAATAGTTGAACTCCTGATCAACACTCACCCAATATGCAGTCTCCGCTGAAGAGCGTGCCGTCGTCGGTGGTGAGCACCACATGATCCGTGGTGTGGCCCGGCGTGTGCAGAATGCGCACCTTGGCGCCATCCACAGCGAACTCCTGGCTGTCGTTCAAGGGCTGCACCTGTATGTGCGCTGGTATCTCCGGGCAGGGCTCGCTGCAATCGCTGCGCCTGAACTTGAACACCTGGCAATCTGCATTGAGGAGCACTTTAATGGCAAAACGACACGACGGACGAGAACAGAGACAAATAGAGTTTGGCGACAACACAATAAGCTTGTCCAGATTGCGACTGACTACGCAGTAGGCTACATACCCTTGTCGGCCAGCGTGGAGCCCACAATGTCCTTGACGCCACCAACATGGTCATGATGCCAGTGGGTCAGTATGATGGTCCCAATGGAGGCCCGTTCCTGGCGCAGCACACCGTTCAGGTGCTCTATGTACTGCGGCACGTTCTCATCGCCGGTGTCAATGAGGATGCGCCTTTTTTGAAAGATTGTTGATTTCATTAAATAATGTTTGAACTTTGGATTCCCCCGCTCCCTCCCTCTTACCTTTTACCGTTGCCCAACAGGTAGGTGTTGGTGCCCTGCAGTGTCATCGGGCTGGGATTGCAGCCTAGGATGCGTATTATGGAGCTGGTTAGGCGTGTTACCGGCGGAATTAGTGCCATCTTTCTTTGCTGATTTAGTTATAATTTGTCTTATCACGCAAATCCAATAAAAACAAAGCTATTGCTCAGCTGTTCCACAACGGTTGTGCACTTGAGTGTGTACACACTGATTACTTTTAAGTGTCAAGTGCACCCTGTTGTTTCTGCGCGCGCTTTATATCGTCTGTTTTATTACGAAATATGCATTCAATTAGTTTTTCTTGCATTTTCTGTTTGCTTTTCTTTATTATTTTGTTAAGAAAATTCAGTGTTTAAATATAAGCTAAACAGTGTACCCACTCACTGCATGCAAAAGCATTTGTCTTATCGTTATCGATATTCAAACAAGATTTGAAATCTAAAATATCGATATTTAAATATATTTGCAAAAGATCATCCGTAACCGGAATAAACTCCCCTTCCTGCATAACCAAATAGAAATCAAAGAAAATGTTTATGTTTTATTATATTTCGTAAGTTTTCTTTATTTTTGTTTTGTTTTGTTTGCTGTTTGTTTTCTTTTGACTAGGATGCAGATGCTGTATATATATATATACTATATTTGTATATATAGATAACTATTATTTTCTCCATCGTTTTGATGCATTTCAGATTACAATACGAACTTAAACGTTTCTCAAAAGTTTAACTATGTCACTTTGTCATATTTTTCAAATACATACATATATAGAAGGAGAGAGGCATTAAGTAATGCTTATAGAGATGATGTATGGGGCAAACAAGGAGATACATACATACATATATCGACAATAATAATAATACAAATACGAATACAAATACAAATTCAAGTTAATCGTGCCTGCATACAAGGTAAAACGAATACAAATCCATATAAAAGAAGGTTAAGTTAGTTAATGTATTGAAAATGTGAAAATGCGAAAATGCCTAGCGAAAAACCGAGCACTGAGCGTATACATATAATATACATAATAATAGTAATACATAATGTATAGATAATAGTTGGATAATATAGTATAATTTACTTGTATATGTATGCTTTTAAAATATATAATATATATGCATATATATATATAATAATAAGAAGAGATATCAATATATATGTATAAGCTAAAATGAATTCTTTTAAGACAAAAACATTTTCTGAATATTGCATTGTTAGTTTTTAAAGTTTACTTTTCTTTTCTTTTGTTTTGTTTTCCTTTTGTTTTGAATTAATGGCCACGCGTGTTTTAATGTCTTTTATTTGTTTGTTTTAAAGACACATTTTGAAAAAATGTATAAATATTTTGTTGTTCTTCGATTGTTTCCTTTGTTGAACACATTTCTTGACCTGGCTAATTACTAAAGTAAGGTTTCATTTTCTTTACGTTTTCAGTTACATGTTTAAGCTGCCTTCATAATGTATATGTTTTGTATAAAAATAAAAAAAGACACATACTACTATAAGCTATGTATAGTATATATATATATCATACCTTTCATATACATATATATCTATATATATATATATATATATGTGTTAATAAAATGTGGAAGTGAACGCAATGAAAAACAATTTTCAAAATGCCGCGAGAAAAGCTTCGACTAAACTACTGGAACTATTCTCACAATATTATGCTCTATGTAATTTGATGATTTCGGGCTCTCAACTGTGTATATACTAAGTATGTAAATATCTATATAAAAATGTATATACTATATATACACACATATATATATATATATGTATATATAAACTGACTTTTGTTGTTATTACTTCTGCCGCTTCTTTTTAGCTGATCATCTCGCGGTACTTCAATTTGTGCTTGGTCAACATGTCCGTGACGGTGACGAGCTTCTTGATCGATATTATATTCGACAGATCCTGCAGTTCCGGCAAATAGGATACGCAGATGTGATGCAAGGTCGCTAATTCACGGCCTAGAAAGAAGAACAAATATGGATTACTAAAGGTTGAGTTAAGATACAAAACTTTGAATGATTGTATCGAGAGTAGACGCTTAGATAACCCTCTTGGGTTCCCCAATTTCGAATTTCCCTTGAATGAATTTATCCATGATATTTTCATTTAAATGTACTTATCTGGTTACTATAATCTTTCTGGGGAACGCGACTGATACTGATGGTATATCGATACCAAATTTATCGTATCATGATCCATGAAAATGTATCATAGAAATAGTATGATCAATTCAAGTGATTGTCATGCAATATGTGCTTTTATCGAACTGCGTCTTAATATTATCGATATTTTGTATGAAACAAGGGAAACTTATATTATTAAAACCGCTAAATTCAAACATGAGCAAGTGTATTGCCGCTGAGCTTCTTAGATTGCGAAAATACTCTCTCTTTCCTGAATATAGTTTCAGCAACAACTTTGTGGTTTGCGAAGTTAACCTTTTGTCATAAACTGCAATACATTTAAACGAATCAATCAATAATCAATAATCATTTATGTTTGTCAGCTTTGAAATGTGATCATTTTTAAACAAAGTGTATAATAGTGTTCACAAGAAAGTATCGGACTTTTCGATAACAACCAATTGTTGATCATGGATCAGTGATGCTGGTGAACATGGTGATTGTATTTAGTTTTTCTTTAATCATATATACATAATTATTCAAAATTTCATGTCAAGTCAATATGTGCCCAGAAACATGACCAAAACATGAATAACACTTTAGTTCTTATGTAGGTTCTGAGAGTTGAGAGTCTAATAAGATCGTGTATGAATTTGGAACTTTACAAGAAGTTATGGGTGAAAAGCAGAAGAACTTTGAATAGTGTCATAAAGGGCAGAGAATGAAAAGTTATTTAGGATTTGCATTGCTTGCTAGAACTCTTTTTCAAATAACTATGGATGGCTTAAGTGACAATACTCATTGAGAGATCGATAGATCGATTGTAGCGATTACACTAGTACTTACCAGTGTCCTGAGCATTGTGATTGGTGCTCTGCTCCACAAACATGCCCAAGGGTGGATTGGGATCAGTTACAAGCGACAGCTGGTCCAAGAACACAATCATGCGCTCCTTGTTCTTGAGTATAAACGGATTGACCACCTCCATGTATTGCTCCTATAATAGAATGGAATGATCTCAAATGAAATAAGTTGAACGTTTCTATTGTATACACTAGTCGCACCTTGCCGCCAAACTCAATTAGATTGGCCAGATTCTGCAGGCACTTGGCCACCATGATGAGGGAGCGGGTGGCTGCAGTGGGCGGTGTCTCGCTGACAAGGCCAAACTGGCGCGGATTGAGCAGCGACGGGCAGAGCAGACGCAGGAATATAAAACCGGAGACGACACGGGTGCGCACCAAACGCTCCGTTGGCCATTTGGCGACGACAGCCTTCTGCAGGCAATTGCATATGTAGCGCACGTTGCGGGGACAAGCGTCCGGGGAGGTGAATATCGATTGGGTGACCAGGTCGAGTATCTGTAGCAGGAACTCGGCATTCGTGCATGCATCGTCGTTGACATCCATCTTGGTAGGATTCAGCTCCGCCGACTGTTTGCTCTCCAAAATGCGCTGCACCGTCTCGCTGACCGCCGATTGCAGGAAGCCGCTGCACTCCGTCCGCATATACAAATCCATGAGCGTGGTGGCCAGCGAGGCGCCACGGAAGAGCGTCGTCGTCTCGTTCTCCCGTGCTACCTCGGCCTGGCACAGTATGCGTATCAATTCCGTCTCGCGCTTCTCGTGCCGGAACACGCGCAGCAGCGCCGTGGCCAGCGGCACCCGATCGTTGTGGCAGAGCTCCGCCAGCGCCTTGACCGCATACAGCTCCGACTCGAGGAGCAGCTGCTGCAGCGGACTGTACTCCTCGCAGGGCATTATCAGATCGTCCAGGTAGCGCATGCGCAGCCGCAGCGAGCCCCATTCCCCCATCGGCGTCATGCCCGTCAGCTGATACCAGCCCTCGGTCTCCTGGCCATTCTTCAGTGTGGCCAGATCGATGGTCAGCTCGGCCACCTCCGAGTCCTTGCCGCGCTTGCCGCGTGACACCAGCGTGATTGTCAGTGAGACTACATCCGGTGGTACATCGCTGCAGGACGAAACGGAAGCAAGCGATATAATGGATCAAAAAGGGAGCAAAAGTGGAAATCAACTGTAAAGCAAAAGGGGGGGCGTTGCACCGCGACCTATGAGATTGTGTCCCTTCTAAGCTATAGCTCACTCATCAACCCTATATTCTGAATGAATGCAAGGATCTTAGTCGGATCTAGAGTACCTATATCGATTGTCTGAAGGAAAACCCCACCCAGATGCCTGTTTCTTCTTCTGGCAAGGGCAGTGCAATCTGTTAGTATGTGTGACAATGAGGTTTCAGCCTCCATTTCACAGCTTGCTGAGGAGGTTTCTCAGTCAACAGTGCCCTGTTGAAAGGCCGGTGACTATTCTAAGCGAGTTCTTCCCCAATGGTATTGGTTGCTTGAATCTTTTAAGATCATAGCTTCCTAAGAGTGACTTGGCCTGTCTTAGTTCTGGAGCATTTCTCCAGCTTGACTGCCTTCTGTTGTCCTCTTCTATTCTGAGATGTTCTCGTATTGTGTGTCTTCCTTCTTGTGGATAAAAGTTTATAAAATCCCTTCCAAGTGTGCAGTTTCAGCGTTTAAATTGTTGACTTCAAAATAGCAAAAATAGGTAACTATGTATGGAAACATGTTTAAAGTAAGCATGCCAGCAATTCATGTACTTTAAGTAAGTCAAAGTTGAGTCTTTGCTTCGATTAATATTCATTTCGTTTAGTTGAAGTCCGGAAACTGAACAGCCGATGAGCTAGCTGGAATTGGAGCAGAGGAGCTTCTAGTAGGACCAGAGGTTAGAGGAGGAAAATAGGGGGCAGTCAAGCTGGGGAAATGCACCAGGTTTAAGACAGGTAGTCACTTCTAGCAATAATACCAATGGAATACACACTACTCTTCCAACGGGACACAGGAGACTGAGAAGCCTTACTAACTTAGTATAAACTAGAAATTGCGAGCAGTGGAACATACAGAATCTGCGAACTTGGGAAGCTCATACTAACTTAAGGAAATTGACTACTGGGTAGGCATATCCTGCAAGCAAGGGAAACAGGAACCTTAAACCCAATGAACAACCTGGCATTCGTGCAGAAGACGGGCAAGCTTTAGGCGCAGAAGGGAGTACAATAGATCTTATGCCTATTGATAATAGTTTTAAGCATTTAGTTGATTATTGTAACTTTGCTGTTGCCTTTTGATAACAAGTGAAAGCGAGAGCAGTTGTTAAAGCAAAGAAGCTTGAAATAGTCAATCAAATCTAATAAAACCTACAGTTGATCCGATAGATATTTACACATGTACTATATGGTAACTCACTCGAGTACAAACTCCTCCTCCCAGACGGGCTCGGGCGGAATCTTGACACGCGTCTTGCCCACCTTGACCTGGTTGAGCGAAATACTGCAATAGGGATGTGGCACCAGTTTGAATGGCAGTCGATGCGCCTCCAGGACATGCAGGTTGAGGCAACGCAGCTCCCGCAGGCGCGACACTTTCTTTTGTGCACGACTCAGCTGGGAATCGCATTGGGCCTTCAGTGCATTAATCCATTCCACGTAGCTCTCCTGGCTGGGCGCACACAGATAGGTAACCGTGGCCAAACAGGGCAGCGCACGCTCCACAATCTGAAAGCAATAGGGTCGCTCCCAGAGCGAGTCATGACACTGATAGAGATACGCGCACGACAGATCGATCAGGCCCTTGGGCTTAGTCTTTTTGGGATTGTCATAGAAGCACAATTGCGTCTCGGTGCCATCGTTGATCAGTGCAAAGTAGAGCTGCTTCCACTTGGTCGTCTTGTCCGACTTCTTGTTCAAATGGCCATGATGCTTGATGCCCTTGATCTTCTTGAGGCCAATCTGGTCGCGGCATTCGCGCAGCGTCGCATAGATCTTCTCGGCTGCCTTCTCAACCACATACTGCTGATTGAACTCCGGCTGCGTCCCATTCACCACCGGATGGTTGAGCGAATGTCCCTCAACGATTTGCTCCTTCCGGTAGCGATTGATGACGGCGTCCAGGCACTCAAACGTGCGACCGCCCATCAAATAGCGCACACCCTTCTTCTCAATGCGAAATCTCTGGATCTGATTGTTGATGTGGAAGAACAGCGAGTAGTCTCCCGGCGAGTTGTCACTAGGTCGCACCAGAAAGCTGCCAGGACCAGCTGTAACATTAAAATGATCAGTATTGATGCTGGAAAGCGCAATTTGCGATAAACCTATAAGTGATATTGATATTTTGGTTCATTCTAAGCAATAAGATCGATGGTATTGTATGGCATGGTATGTAGTTTGAATCCCAATATCAAATGTTATGTTTATAGTTCAAAGAACCAGCTGTGGGGTAGCGTGTTATCTCTGGAAAGGTCGTCGTAGATAGTAGAGTTGTTGTTTCTGATTTTGTAGGCGAACGTTGCTGTATCTGTAAAGGTCGTTGGCTTTCCGTCCTTATCTTCTCGGAACAGTGGCTTCAGTTGGTTAGGCTAATTAATTTGCAATTGATGCAGGTCTCTGTTTACTTAATTCATTTCATTCTACAGAGATTGTGTCTTTCATTATAAGGAATGTTGAAACATTTGTTATATATTATCTTTTACTCATCATAGTTTAAGCTATCAGTACCAAGACTAGAAGAGTAGATGGTTTTTCAAGCTCCACTGTGAACCATTTGTAAGCGACTTTGAACCGGTTCACAGTGACGAAAGATATCAGTGTTTGTTGCCCAAAATGTGAACAATCAATCAATATCAATATCAATATCGTTATAGTTTGCTAATCATCAACAACCAATAAGACTCACCCTTGACAAGCATGTCGACGGCCTCGTTTTTGGTACAGTTGGGATGGAACCAGGGGAACACGGTGTTGGGATCAATGGACACATCCAAATCGTCGACGAGCTCACGAAATATCATGCCCTGCTCGCCAGTGCGATGCGCCGTCACCCAGAGCCAGCCATCGCCCATGTCGTTGTGGACGAAGAAGATGTCGCCTTTCTGGAAGCTCAGCTCGTCCGTCTCGGGCATTTTCGTGTACGGCAGTATGGCCACCACGCGCTTCTTGTCATTGACCGGCTCGGGTGGGGCGACGGGTATGACCAGCCGCTCCCGCTTCAGCAGATCGCTGCAGGAAGTGTAGTAGCCAACGAGATCGCTCAGGGAGATGAACTGACGTCCGCCAATGTAGAAATCACCACAAACGGCCGTAATTCTATGAGAGAAAGCTTAGAGCTGTTCGCATAACTTTGATACGGACTCGCAACAAACTGAAACTTACCGGAAATGATTAATGCCAGTGCGGCCGTAATAGCTGAGCACATAGGAGCCGGGCTTCCGATCGCTTTCCCGCACTATAAGAGAACAAATAATATGAGTACAAATACGGAAGGCAGCCAAAGCATTCAAATACGCACCCAGATAGCTGCCCAGCTTGCCGATTCCACGGAGACGCGCCTCCGCCGAGTATCGATCCAGGCGTCCGTGGTACCATTCGCTCTCCGGCGGGGCAATTATCGCCGGTCGTTCGCCTGCAAGCAGATAATGTTGCAAAGTGTCCCAGATTAACAACATTACACAACACAATAAACACAAACTCAGAGAAACGGGGAGCATACCAAAACTGAAACACCCTTCACTTTACTTCTCTGACATCCTTCGAAGTTTTAAGACTCCGTTCTTTTCGTATTTCGAATAGATCCTACTCGCATTTCAACCAAACAATACTTCAAGCAATCTTTTTAAAAATAACAACTTAAGCTATTCTCTTTTCAATTTTAATATATGTACATATTTGTAGAGTAAGAAAAATAAATTGTTTTTAATTTCCTTAAATTTCTAAAAGCAAAATAAAAATACTTTTGGCGATTCAGTTTATGATTATGCTTATTTTGAGTTATTTCTTTTGAAATACTAATTCTCTTTATTCAAAACGACGTTGTGAATCTTCAACAATTACAATCTTTACAGATCAATTAAGTGCAATTAACAACAAGTTGAGAAATGTGATGAAATAATGTCATAGTTTTTAAAATTCCTTTTTATACCCTAGCAGAGGGTATTATTTTTCATTTTATAATATTTATATAATACATTTTGTAATAATAATTCAAATATATAATTTAGAACCTATAAATACAAAGATAATATTCATATAATCGTATATAAATAATAATCGTCTGTAATGTTAAAATTTTCTTGGGTCTCATGGAGTTCATCAATCTCTGCATTGGCCGGCTCATATAGAAGTCGGGCAAACTTATCCGTTTGAATTGAATTAAATGATATACTAATATACAACTAATTCATATCGGCCAAAGACACCAATTGTGTCTAAAACCAAAGAAAGATTCGATATTGGCCAACGGAAAAAGAGTTGCCTTCTCTACACATTAGCCTGTACCTGTTGATGAAAGTAATTAGTTCAAGCCAGGATCGGTCAGCTAGTGGGTCAGAGGATAAGAATGATGAGGATGAGGATGCTTGGCATCCTAGATAGCGCTATTTGACCAGCCAATACTTTTCATGTCAATGTGTTTTATATTCGCCCTGAATTGTTGATGTCAAGCCCGCTAAATAACTCATTCATCAAAATTAAAGAACAATTTAATAAATCTATATATAGGGTATTTGAATTTTTGTTTAATTTATTTTGTACTCCCTGTATCCATAAAATGGGTTATAAGGGGGTACTAAGAAGAAGACATCTCCAACCCTAAAAAGTATATATATTCTTGTCCGCCATGTCCATCTGTCTGTCCGTATGTCCGTCTGTATGATCGCGTCGATCTCAGGATCTCTAAGAGCTAGAGACACCAAATTTGGAATGTAGGTTCCTTGATACCATACGCAGATCAAGTTTGTTTCCAATTTCAGATATCTCCACCCGTTCCCTCGAAATTCGATAAAAACGTTTTATACCAACCATTTGAAAGATATAGCTTTGGCATGTATATTACTTTGGTCACTCTTAATCTACTGTCCAAATTTCAAGTATCACAACATACTTATATATATTGATGGATGCTCAGGCTACAAAGGTTTTAGGAGCTGCTGTTTCATACTGTTTAATACATATACTCCTATATATGTATGTATGTAATATAGTAGATTCTGTATAGTATATTTGAATAGTCATGCGGCTAATTAGCAACCCACACACTTTTAGCGGCATTTAAGTTAGCGTTTGCAGCTGCTATAGTAAACAATGGCAGGAAGGAAGAGAAAGGAAAGAGCAATGCAATAAAATACCCGCAGCTTTCAGTCATAAATAGAAACGTGACAGCAGCAAGTAATGTACTAAGATACGAGTACTTGAAGTCTGTATAGTTCCTAATCAATGGACGCTCTCGTCAAGTTGGGCCATTAAACATTAATAAAATAAATATATAATATATGCATGTGTGGTATTTAGGGGCGATAAAAACTAATGCATTCCCTGCCAGTGTTGCCAACTAGTATAGATTGCAAGCACGTAGAAGGGAAGCTGTCGAGTGGGGACGACTACGGGACACCCAGTACTCAAGCAGTTTAGCGGCAGTGCAAGCAAGCAGTGCATTTCAGGGGCTGCCACTGCAAATATAGTTTCTTTCATAACTCCAGTAAAGTCATAAAACAATAATGAAACCGGACCGGACGTACGGGATTGCACTTTGTGGAGCTGCCAGCGAGTCCAATACTGAAATCCTGTTGGAAAAAGGCTACGAATAATCAGGAATGTCCCTAGTATGTTCCCAACAAGCACGTTCGAAGCCTTCTCGACAATAACCTCCACATCCGCCTTCTAAGCAAACCCCACCCCTTGAATTTACCATTTAGGGTAGTTCAAAAGAGATAACAGTTTTTGAACACACTTTTCTTCCACGCAGGTATAAACTATAAACCAATTTACCGCACACAGATCAATTATTAGTAAACAAATTATAAGAATTCCGATTATTCCGATATAATTGAACTTTAGATACTCGTAGTTTGGTTAACTGAAATATATCGAACTCCTGACCAAGAACTGGGATCTGTGAAAGGACACCCCGTAGACAATTTTACTTGCTTGTTATCCTATATATGAGTCGGCCAGTGCACAGATTGATTAACATTACTATCGATTACTTTTTGGCTATTCTATCTTATTCATTTGATATATGGCTATATGAAAACGATCTCTGTATTTATGGCTTCTATAATATACATTTGAAAATACATTGTATAGGGAATATTAAAAACATCTACTTATCTACCTAATAATTCTGTTCAACTCCTAGGCCCCCAAAACCTCCAAAACACCTAATCCCATCTATTCAACTGAACTGGAACTGGACTGCATTGGAGACTTGGTGGCGCCTGTCTCAAGACCTCCTTTTCCCAAAATTATAAGCACATCTGGTGATTTCTTCTATATATCGAAAGAATAGAAAAAGAGATGATTTCTCTGGTTCTTATACTCTGTTATCCAAGGAGTATACGTCGACACTTGAAGGTAGACCAAACAAACTTGGCATATTATGGGCACAATACAATACTTTATTATCCATATAATTCCTTAGCTAAATATGTAGCTAGAGTTATCAAATTTGACATAGGGCTACAACTAGAAAGTTTCTTAAGAACTCTGACTTAAAACAGAGTATTCTAACTTCGGGAGCGTTTCTGTTATAGTTCTTAGGGAACCAGTATATGCATAGCATATCTGCAAGGATGTTAAATTTTCGTACTCTATTAAGTCAAGGCTCAAGGCTTCAACCACAGCACGAATGTGTTGAATGTTTACTTTAATAAAAATTGTTTTTTTATTAAGTCTTGCGATCATTTGTGTATCTTGTGACCTTCAATTGAAGCACGTTTGAGTCGCAGTGGCGTCAGCGTCAGCGTCAGCGTAAGCGTAGCTCGAACTGTAGCCAGCGGCCATTTTGTTGTTTGCAAGTTGACAGCGCTGCATTTGAAATTTCTAAGTGAACATTTGTCAGCAATTATTGTTATCGGTTATCAAAGCGAAATGGAATGCGATAAGCAAACATACAGAGCTAAAGGTCACGAACACACACACACGCACACACGCGCGTACAAAGAGAGCGGGAGAGAGCGAGCACTGGCGCATGCGCGTGACTCACAAACTGCTACGCAGACGCAATAATTGGCCAAGCTGTTTGTTGTTTTTGTTATTTTTGTTGTTTCTGTCGTTTATGACGCATGGGCACGCGCGCATGACACAGTAGCAGTGCATTGCTCTTTGAATAAAGGCCAAGCAAAAGTCTTTGGAGGGAGCCTAGAAGCGAGTCAGTCGCAAGGCAACGCTCTCAGCTGATGATTCACCATATGTGACTACTGTTGTATGTATACGAATGTATGTACATATGTGTGTGTGTGTGTGTGTGTGTTTACAGAAGCAATTGCTTAAGCAAGGCTGCAAAACTGTTCAATAGAGCTGCATTGATTCCCTACAAAACCATATACACACATACATTTGTACATATGTATAGCGTAGTTCATTCGTTAAATTTGTGGTGAACGAAATAAACGTTCGTTATATTAGTTTCTTCCTCTTGTTCGTTTCTCTTTCTCCTTCATCGGGCACATAATTTTATATTTTACATATTTCAACTAAAGTGTAACCAGGAAACGAGAAAGGTCAGAAAACATCGGGCCTTAAGCCGGAGTCACACATTATGGCATTTGCCACCTACATATGTATGGAATATACATACATATGTATGTGTAATATCTTTATCGAAATCAACTCTACATTATTCTATATGGTGAGATACTTAATCACAAGATGCGCCAAATTAAAGATATCTATGATAAACAAGTAAGAATGATATAGTCGAGTATACCCAACTACAAAACTCCCTGTAGCCAGGTCAAAAATTTCCGATCGCATCTTTGTACACTTACACATACACAAAGACGCATTGCTGTACTGCTTCTTCCCCCCCTCGCTGCAGTACTGATTCAGGTTTGTTGAATAACTTTCGTGTTTATTATCCGATCGATTTGAAATTTGAACAGTAGATTAAGAGTGACTAAAGAATCCTACATGCTAAATTCCAAGGCAATATCTTTCAAATGGTTGCTATAAAACGTTTTTATCGAATTGCAGGAAAACGGGGGGAGATATCTGAGATCGGAAACAAACTTGATCCGCGTATGGTATACACGAACCTTCATTTCAAATTTGGTGTCTCTAGCTCTTGGAGATCCTGGGATCGACGCGTTCATACGGACAGACAGACGGAAATTTGCATAAATCTAATACCCCCTTTTTTTACTCCAGGTACAGGGAGTAAAAACAACTAGCCACATAAGTTTATAGTATGTTAAACTAGTTTACATATGTACATATATTTCAACGTTTGCCTTAAGAATTATTTAGGTTGGATTTCAATAACGATATTCCACATGCATAACAAAATTCCATATCGTGGGACTCGGGCTTTACAATATTGAAAAACCGCTCCAAAACTATCTTAAGGAAAGGATTTCATTTGATGTTTTCCGTTTTATTGTTCAAGGAAGTGAATTTGGTTTGGTTTTAACTACTAATTAGTTCAAGTGTTGTTTGTTTGTTTCTTAGTTCAATTAGCGCTCCAAATACTTCATTTCAAACTTACCTATAGGGATAAATAGTTTTTTTTAGATTGGGTACTAAATAATATATCTTAACCTTACTTTTTATTAATATTAAAAGTTTACCTATAGAAGTTTAAGTTTATATTACAGTTTTAGGTTATTTGTGATTAACAATAGAAGGAAGATTACAATGTGGTGTATTTCCTAACTTGTCTGATTAAGAAAATATTACAAAATAAACAAAAGTCGCTTTGGAGTTTCTGATTCATGTTTGTCAGCGGATTATAATTATCCTTGTATATAGAAAGTTTTAGTCTGCTCCTTCATTGGCAGTACTCACCATTAAGCATGTGCGGGCCATCAAATTCATCCTGATCCAATTCCTGTGCCAGATCGGCCAAGTCAATGCCACCAGCTGTCATAATGGCGCCAAGACCCGTTATACCGCCGAGTGCCGCTAGGTTGCCGTCATCGGAGCCGCCCGTTGGCGAGCCAAGTTTATCTTTCTGTATGACAACGTCCACATTACCCAAACGCATTAAATCTGCCATTGATTGGTATTTTTGTTTTGTTTTTGTTTGTTTTTTTTTTTTTTTGTGTGTGTGTTGTGTTTTGGTATTTTTTGGTTAGTTTCAAATGTCGATATGCAAAATGCAATGCGATATATGTAAGTTATGTATGTGTATGTGTATGTGTATATGCTTAAGCAGCTGTGCAGATGTCTGTATGTATGAATGTGTGCGTATGTGTGTATATAAAGTTTTGTTGCTGTTTTGATTTGTGGGCAGAAAGCGCTCGCTGTGCAGCAGCAGAAGCAGCAGCGCGCACGCTGCGCCTAACTCACAATAATAATGTCGTATGAGTTTTGGCCTTTTGTTGTTGTTGTTATTGTTGTGCCGGTGATGCGACGCGCTATAATAATGCAAAATAGACAAGAAGCGAAGCGAAGCCACGCAGAGAGCAGGGAAGAGAGAGAGAGAGAGAGTAAGCATGAGTAAGTGAGAGTGAGCATGTATGTATGTATGTATGTATGTTGTGACTGATTCTGTGCATGCGTGTGAGAAAGACTTGGCATGTGTGCATGTGTGGGTGGCGTTAATGAGCGAGTGAATTTACAAGCAATTTGTTATAAACAAAGTGCAATATGCATGACTGCCGCATTTCAAACTACATACATATATGTATGTAGATGTGTGCTTGTGTATGCCTGCATGTGCATGTGTGTGTGCGCGTTATGTGCCGGCAAAAGCATGCAACTTAAATTGCAAGCAGACGTCGCGCCGCCGTCTCGTCATTGTCGTATGTATGTATGTGTGTGTGTGTGCGTGTATACACACACACATGTACATACAAGGAGCAATGGCACAATAAAAATCAAATGGAACCAAGAAAAACGTTGAATGAAAATTTCTCGTTTCCGTTTGGCGTTTTGACAGCGAGCACACCCCAAGTCCACTCCGCTCCACTCCGCTCCACTCCACCACACACCCCACCCCACCCCACCCAACCGCAAATGTAGGTAATAGCTGAGCCACAACTAGCGAAGTTTCATTTTATGAGGGCACTCTTTGAATGTTTATGTATTCTGTATGTTTGTATTGCTCTCATGTATCCTAATTGCTGAACAATTGCGGCTATTTAATGACGAATTCAAATACCTTTACCGTTATGTATGAATGTGTGCCTGTGTGTGACTGGCTGACAGTTCCAAAAAAAAAATACGTACTCGAACTCACGACTCTACCCTCTTGGGGTATGGCCACCCCTTTGAAACACACATACACGCATACACAGGCAGGCAGACACACTCGGGGCAATGCAAACGAATAAGGCAACAAAAGAAAGCAGCAGAAATTTTCTACACTTACAATGTATACGTCTGTATGTGTGTGAGTGTTGTAGATGCGCGTGTGTGTGTGTGTGTAGGTGGGTATGTGTAAATTTTAGCACCATACACGAGACGACGACACACAGACACACTCTTAACAAAACAAACTTTCAGGACATTTCCAATTCGTATTTGTTGTTGTTTTTAATTATTTGGTTAACTAAATCACTGATTTGCCGTCGGAAAGCACAGCCAATTCAGAAATTGTCGGATCGCCTTTGCTGTGTGTGCCCGCACCGTGCCCGTACAATACGCGTTTTGTTTTGCGGCGCACACACACATTGGGGATGTTGATATCATGGCATATCGATACTCTCACTACATGCGACGCATATCGATACTTGTGAGATGGCTCTATCGATATTTATATTAAGATATCAATTATGGCTTTATCAGAATTTTGCACATAACTAGCACGCAGCAGTGCTGCCATCTATCGATCACAAAAAACCGAACAGATCGACCGAATATAAAGTCAAAATAAAGGCAAAAGATATGGGAATTTCAGTGGGGGTATGTGCTTTCGTTAATTTTAGAAAACCCTCAACGAAATCCGGTTGAGAAAATTTTTTGAATATCATGGTTTGATACCAAATATTCACAGAACACATCCATCCTCCTTGGATTCGAAAACAAATGAATTGACAGCTAAAGATAATTGATAATTGAGCTTGGTAAATGTCGAATCTTTACTGTCGAATGTTGACAGTCAAAAAAAATAAATATATGCTCGTGGTAAATTTAAAATTTCATTTAATAGCTTGAATATCGCGGTTCGGTGCTCACGCGCTTTATATCGGCATGCGCTCATCACTAGTCGCTAGTGCAAAATATTTGCATCGATAGAACGATCGATATTTAGTGACATCTCTATTGCAAAGTGCTGTTATTTATGACAATGCGTGCGCGTTTTAGCTAATTTTTAATGTGTGTGGAGCTACGTGGGCCCAAATAGTTAAGTTTCAGCCGAAGCGCATTAACACAATATATGCAAGAATAGTTCAATTAACTAGAGGTGCACCGCGATTGGCAGCTAGCCGCTGAATTGGACAACTAAACACGGACACATACATCGTACATCCATAAACGACAAACAAACATACACATATATATTGATCATATTTGCCTGCAGGTTGCAGCTGCAACAGAATACATTTAGAAACGCTTAAGAGAGCTTGCAAATATGATTAATCTGGATACAACCAACAAAAATCAATCGCCAATAATGCAGCCGCTGCCTTATTTCCAGGTAAGAGACGGGGGTTAATGAAGCTATTACAGAATATAAACATAGCGCGAACAAGAACAACAACAACAACAAAAATCATATGTTCCAGTTGACGTTGAAAGTTATGGCAAATGTATTGCGCATTGTTAATTAATGATTGCTCATGAATTGGTCGTTGATAAAGTAAACACAAACACAAACAAACACATGTGTGTAAGTACATATGTACATACAGACATCTAAGCAGCGTCAGCTGTTCTACACACACATACATACATACGTACATACAAATATACATATACATAGATAAGTTAAAGCAAGGCTTTTCACTTGGCGCATAGTATTTAATAGCCCCAAAAACAGCTGCGACGCACTTAGCAATTGAAAAGGGGCACGGCAAAAACGTTCTCAATCGCGAGTAGCGAGCAACAACGTAAACAAGTGTTGAAACAAAAACAACGCTCTAATTGAATATCACCAGCAGCAACAACAACAACAACAACAGCATCAAAATAGGCGTAACAGATCTTAGTTTGCGGCTTGGATTTAACAGGCCGCGCAGCCTTTGCCAATTGGACTTGCTATCTCACTTGCACGCACTGTAGCCGTCTGATGAAATTCATATGTGTGTGAGCGCGCGTGTGTGTGTGTGCATATATGCATTAGCCACAGCTCTTGTTTTTATTGTAGCTCTTGATGCTGTTGTTGTTGTTGTTGTTGTTGTCAGTTACTTGAAAGCGCTGATAAGCAGCTGATAAGCTGCACACAGGAACCACAACAATAAAACAAGAGGGAAACGTAAATAGTAAGGCACGTTTTTGCTTTAAATGTTGCTATGAGATTTATGGGAAAGCAATAAATGAATTAATTGTTAAATCAAATACACAACGAAGGCAAGTTGCCGTTAAAATTCAATTAACAGAATGCAAACTGTTAACCGTCTGTAAGGAACATTTGATTGCGCCTCTGTTGCTGTTACAGATACACGTACAAATAAAACAAAAGAAATACCAGACCTTATTTTTTTGTTAAATTGCGTCGTCACTTATTTGAGCAGCTAGCAGCTAGCAGCCGCGACTGAAGCAAACACAAACGCAGTCGCAGTCGCAGTAGCAGCCCCGCAGTCGCTGAGTCATATAAGAAATAAAAATCAGCGTGCAACCGCAGCTGCAGCCGATGCCGCAGCCGCTGCCGATGCCAATGCCGCTGCTGCTGGGCCAACGGCACCTGTAAATTGTTTAAAAATTGCCTCGATTCCTTGTGTTGATGATGGCCTTTCTAGTGTCCATAACAGAGGTGCGCTGTGTAATGTAAACGATCGCATGTTAACAACATAATCTCCTACATTCTCTCTCTCTCTCTTTCTCTCGCTCTGTTATGACATTCTTCACTCTCTTTTCTATATGCAGGACGAGGCACTGCGACACGATGTCATGAACGTGGGCGAGTTCAGGTCGATACCCTTCATCGATACCAATGAACACGATTCCATTGACAATGCGAATGGTTCGGGGACACGTGCGTTTCTCTTCCTCGATGCCGATGAGAATCTACAGATTGCAACTCCGGAATTGTTTTGCAAGAAGCTGAAGTGCCAGGACCTGGACAAAATCAAAGTGATCTCAATATTTGGCAACACGGGCGATGGCAAATCTCATACGATGAATCAAGTATTCTTCGATGGCGAGCCTGTTTTTCGCACATCCACAGAGCAGAGCTCCTGCACCATTGGCGTCTATGCGGCCATGCAGCGGGAGCTGGGCGTTCTCTGTCTGGACACCGAGGGACTTCTAGGCACCACTGCCAAGAGCAATAAGCGCATGCGCATGCTGCTTAAGGTACGTTATACGCATATCGCTGTTATCGATTGTTTCGATAGTTGGTTTCTTAAATCACAATCGAGGTTTTTTCTTAATCGTTACGTCGATAAGCTTGCACTCTTCGTCGCAGGGAAAGAATAGCTTTTTATCGAGGTTTTTACTCCCTCTACCCATAAAATGGGTAAAAAGGGGGAATTAAATCCATGCAAAAGTATGTAACAGGCAGAAGGAGACATCTCCGACCCTATAAAGTATATATATTCTTGATCAGTATCAAACGAGATTTCGAGTTGGCCACCACTTAAAAAGCCTCGCTTGTGTGTGTGCAAGTATCGGGTATACTCGACTATAGCAGTCTTACTTGTTTTACTGTACATTCTATGAAATTGTGCAAATTTGTACAAATTTATAGTGAAATTGTTGGGATTTCTTATCACCATTAGGTGTTTTCACTTTCAATCGACCCTATGTACCCGTGTGCATAAGTCAATATTAGAAAATGTAGATCATTGTAGGAATTAGAAATTCAGAGTTGCATTCATAATGCAAAAACTACTTTATATGTACTACATACAGACATAGACATTTGCCTATGACTACACTCTTTTAGCAATTTGTTTCCTACTGTTCCTATGAAAGGTATATAATATAGTAGTCTGATTTGTATGATAATTGACCGATAGGAGAATAAAAGAACTTAGTTTGACATGAGTTTTTATAAGATATCTCTTAAAACCAAAAAGTTGTCATACAACTCAATTTTAGACCGATCTTTCAATGGTATAAGATATTGTGGTCCGATCAATACTATCGCTAAGAAATCTAGCTTAACCGAAAATAGTACTATCCATGGTTGTGCAGCTTGAATTGGAGCAGTTAGCTTGATTTCGCGGGCAAGCATGTAACTAATATCCTGTCTATATAATATATTAATCGCATCGCTAATCAACGTATCGAATCCTTCAACAGATCCTCGCCATTTCGGACATTGTTGTCTATCGCACACGCTCGGAACGTTTGCACAGTGATATGTACGAGTTCTTGGGCACCGCCTCGAAGGCGTTCTGCTTGCATTTCACCCAGGCGCTGCAGTCTATGGGCAATGGCAGCACCCTGGGACCAGCTGTGATCATATTCCACGAGACGCACTACACGAAGACCCTGGAGAGCTGTAAGTAGATGGTTCAATCATGAACTTCTATAGGGTTTCTATTTAGGATTAGAACTGTATGTTCTTGTTTAAGCTGTTATATTTCTGGCAGATCTTATTTATCCACTTTAAGCACATGTTATCATAGTACATTCAACATTTTTCATACCTTCCTTTTCCATTTTCATGTACAGCCGTCGACGAGAGCGCGGACGATCAGCTGCGCAAGAACTTTGCGCGGGAAAACTATGAGACGAACGCGTTCAGTTCCTTGCGCTATGTGGGCATCAGAACCGAAGGGGAAAAGCCAACGAATTTTAAAAAAATTAGCGACGCGCTGCGTCTGGAAATTGAGAATACAGCGGTGCGTTCGCCACGGCAACCGGCTGTTGTGTTTAAGGCAATGAAGCTGTTGAATCAGAAATTCGCCGGGGAGATTA
Source organism: Hirtodrosophila histrioides (assembly GCA_037075165.1). NCBI lineage: Eukaryota > Metazoa > Arthropoda > Insecta > Diptera > Drosophilidae > Hirtodrosophila > Hirtodrosophila histrioides. The sequence goes on along the minus strand of JBAMCL010000348.1, from coordinate 709,555 downwards.
TTGAGAAGACAATCAATCCGTTTCCGGAGCAATATTTCACGTGCGGTGCCCACTGTGAGTCATGCAGTCGTCGCTGCCAGCGCTCCATGAACCACATCAGCGATGGTGAGCCCCACTTCAATACCCAGCCCTGCAACTATCAGCATCAATACGAGAACAAGCTTTATTTGTGCGAGGCGTGCTACAGGAACGGCAAGGAGATTGTCGTCAGCCTGCGCGCCCAATCCCAAATGGACACCACCTGGTCCGGCGTTGCAAAGTATTTGTGGACGGGCGAGGTCATCGAGTGTCCCAATTGTGGGGAAATCTATCGCGCCCGCAAGCACTGGTATGGGAACAAGTCACCCGAGGCATCTGTGGTGCAGTAAGTGAATGGATTAAATATCAATACATTCTTAACACTTGCATTATTTATAGCGATGCAAACGTCAGATCTATAGACGATGCACTTAGAATTGCCCAACAAAACCCTTTTAACATAACAAATCGTAATTAGTATAACAGCTCAAGTGAGTTCTGTTATTATGAGCAATAACATTTGTAAACATGTTAACTCAATTTTAAAATGCTAAAGAAATATTCAGCATACTAAATTTGAATGAATTGAATGTTCGGGTGTCCCATGACACTATGTACTATCGTTTATACCCGATTTCCATTAGAAACTGTCGGCTTACATGTCAAAATATAAACTAGTAAACGGTCAAATAAGTTTGTGGTGCTATCTATGGTATAACACCACTAATCTGTAGTAAAAATCAGTTATTGTAATCTAAGGACATTTTATGGAAATGTAAAGAATGTTAGGTGTGTTAACTATGGAAAATGTACACTAACATTCACTGAACTCGCACTGTTCACTGAATGTTAGCTCACATTCATTCACTGAACTACAGGCATGCACTGAATGTTGGCCAACATACACTCACAGCTAACATACGAGTACATTCACACTGATTGTTGACACAATATGCTTGGACTATTATACATCAATCATTCTCGCTTATTTGCTTTGCAGTGTCCAGGTGGTGCACGTGTGGAAAGGGGACGATAACGCGCTGCGGGGCAATGCTCACTCCGCCCAAATGATTGTCGACAGCGTCAACAGTCTCAGCTCGGCCCTCACAAACATCTCGGCGCCCTGGGCTAAAGCCTTTAGCGGACTGCTGGCAGACAAGGTGGCGCCCAGCTACTGGCGTCCCAATCAGGAGATAGTTGTAAGTATTCCAACCAAAATTGAACATATCAAATATTTATTAACTAATCCTAATTGTGTGTTTAGTTGTGCCACGCCTGCAAGCTTAACTTTGAGCGAAATTCCATGCCGAAGCATCATTGTCGCGGCTGTGGCGAGGGCTTCTGCCACATGTGCAGCCAGCACAGGCTGCCGGTGCCGGCACGCGGTTGGTTGCAGCCCGTTCGTGTCTGCAACGATTGCCATCAGCAGCTGCAGCAGAAGTCGGATGCAACGCCCGGTAAGGAACATGCTCGCACTCTCTTTCACTCTCTCTCTCTCTCTCTCTCTGTCTCACTCATAGCGCAGCAATCGCACATTCTACTTTCTCTTTCTCACAGCTCTTATGTTAAAGTGACGTTAACATTGCTGTTAAGGTTATGTCAAAACTCGTTTCCTAATTTACCTGATCTACGTACATTATAATTCATAGTCTTCTTTACTTTATACAAAACAATTTTGAATTGCCATTGATAACCTTTTATAACCCCCATATCAATTCTTACTAACAATCAAATCTCTATCGGTTTCTTAACAAAGGACTGCCTTATCTAAGGAACGCTTGACTAATAGTTAAGAAACGCACAATTTCATTAGGAAAGCTTCAAGTTTTCCTTCCTTCCTTCCCTTTTAAGCTCTCGGAAGATTGGTCTAACTATTTATCATACATTGTTTTGTTTCTTTTAAGCAAATATTCCAAATGTTAGTTGCAGCCCCATTTTATACTGTCTAAATCTAAACTATTTGTAGATTTTTGAGTTAATATCAAACTATCTATGTAAACTCTTAATTTTATACAGGATTTTCAGAACAATATTGGATTTACTCCGGTGATAAAGTTCCCTGTTGAAGTTTCTGCGCACAAATTTTGTTTGTAGCGAATGGGTGAAGCGAAGCACCTTACTTAGAAAGAAAACCTTAAAACGGGAACATCATGAAGTAAACTTCTTCGTTTAAGTTCAGTCTTAAGCTTATTAGCGAATATTATCTTCAAGCATGTCAAAGCATTTCTTCTATGTTTGATATCAAAACTATGTCTCTGGCTTAAAATATTTGTAGTTTGGTATTTGTATTATCTGTCATGTTAAAATATAACATGCAAATGTTAGGAACAGTGCGCCATTTAGTTATAAAGTAACATTCAAGTGTTAGTAACAGCGCGTATTTACCTTAAAGCTGTTTATCATACAAATGTTAATAGCAGGACGTGATTTAACAGATGAAAGGCAAAGACAACAGCGCGCCATGGACTTACAGTCTGTTAACATCGAATGTTAGTGAAAGCACAAGCTAATCTTTTCGGTTGCTTAGACTTCTTTAGCACTTTATATAACTTTCTCTGTCGCACTGCCCCACACTCGCTCTATCCATCACTGTAACAGCAGTTTCTTGTTTGTTACACAGCCCAAGCTCAAGATCAAGCAGAATTTACTTATTGCAATTCAAATCTGACTATCGCATGCACAGGGTCCAGGCCGACCAACGACGAGGGCGACATCCTGGTGCGAAAGTACGGAGAGACCATTTACAATACAATCAGCAGCGTCGCCGCCGTGGCCTTGGACTATCCGAAGGGTAAGTGTGGCTCGCCCAGACACAGACTCGTTACAAAAGTTTCATTGCTCCATGTCCTTGCAGAGATGATCAAGGACAGCGCACGACCCTCGTACTGGGTGCCCGATGCGGAATCGCCCACCTGCTTTATTTGCAAGGCCGTCTTTGGCACCGCCGAGGAGCTGGAACTTGCCCAAAACGCCAACGGACGCAGTAAGCAGGCAATGGGCAACGGCAACAGCAACAGAATTGACACCAGCGGCCGGAGCATTGGGGATTGTCTGCGTCATCATTGTCGCCGCTGCGGCCAGGCGGTATGCAGCAGCTGCTCCGAGCGGCGCATGCCAGTGCCGGAGCGCGGCTGGCAGACGGATGTCCGTATCTGTGATTCGTGCGCCTGTGTGCCCCACGGGTCCAGCAACAGCAGCGGGAGCATCTCCAGCGCCATTTCGGATGCCATGAATGGCGATTCATTACCGAAACAAACGTCGCACCCGGCCGACAGACGATTCAGCGCCGGTAGCAGCCATCGGGGCAGCATCTCAAGCGATTATCGCAATGGGAATATCGGCTGCAATGCGAGCGATGATTCCAAGGCCAAGACGGAATGAGACGCGGCTTATGCGGGCAGCCATAATTGCAATTACAACTACAACGACAACCACAACACGGTCACAATCTGGACAAAGTGCCCGGGGAGGCGTTAGGTTCACTTCATCCACGTCAATCCATTCACTCGTGCCGACTGCCTCAGGTTCAAGTTAGAAATCGTACAATGTGATACTATATGTTCTGATACATGTACCATACACACACACACACACACACACACACATAAATATAAATATATATATATATCATATACATATATAATATTGCTTATCGCCTACGCGTGTACATACATATAAAGTGTTATGTCTTCTGTATTCAATCTTAACTGCATCTCTATGTACAAGAAAAGTTTGAACTATTTTTTTCCTAGAAGTAATTTAGTGTTAATGTTTTACCCAACAAATCAAAAATAAACCAAAAATTAAAAAAATCAACCGTAAAAGAAACTTGAATCATTTTCATGCCTGCTATAGCCCAATGAAAAGGAAACAGAAACTTTAAGAACCTGCAAGGACATAAAAGGAATGCCATTCAATTGTTATTATAAGTATATGATGAACAAGAAAGTTGTAGAAGCTTCCGATTGCTTCCCAACATATTGTATGTTTTTAGTCAAATCTTTAAGGGAGGTGACTGTACAGATATGGCAGATATAGTATTTAGTGAATTTCAGGGCGGAGTTCATTTAACACTATCTGCCTATAGTATACACCAACATGTTGGTGACAAGTTTGGTTGGTCCGTCTTCAAATGTCGAAATATATTCCGTTGGGGAAAAACCAGAGAAAGCAATTCGTTTGTATACTCTTGTAGAGGGTATTATAATATTGTCACAATATATAATATTACACATGTAACGCATTGACGTTTCCGAACCCACAAAGTATATACTATATTATTGATAAGCATCAATAGCCGTTGCTCTGTTGCTATGCAAACTAGTCTTTAGTTTTAGAGTTATCTTGATGAAACTTGGCACAGATCCTTCTTTTTACTGCTGGCGGTAGATATGTCCGAACCGCCATGTTCGGACCACAATAGAAATGATGTTTTTAAGTAAAAAAAATTTATTGTTTATGACGATATTATTATCAAATTTACTCACATCGAGTCTGTAGATAGTTTATACAACCTGACCAAATTTGGTCAAAATCGAGTCACTATGTTTTATGGGAATAATCGGAATATATTTGAACAACGTTAATGTTTATGTAAATATAAAATCCAAATTCACTATTTGTGAGATTAATTATATCTTCAATAGTTTGCTTTAATTCTTATCAATATTTGACCCAATTTTTATATAGCTCTATGGGAACAATCGGAGGGAAATTGAGTTTTCGCCCTTAAGCTGGGCCACCTTGGCCAGTCGCCGGAGCTCGGGGTCCTTTTGTCGCGGCTTTCCTTTTTCCGTGGTCGACACTTTGGTATAGGCAAGGACAGCTTCGGTATTTCTAGGGATCGTGGTCTGGCGTTGTTCCTCTTATGTTTTCACTGGCTTGACCAACAGATGGAACTAGCCTACCATTTATGGAAATTAATTAAAGTTGGCTCATTCTCATCTCAAATACATTCAACTGGAATCTTCTTATGATCTAAGACTTGCAACCCTCACAACTTGCCCAAATTCCCAATGATAGTTTGATCTCTGGTCGTTTTTAGCTCCACGTTTATTTCCATTCAATGCGGATAGCATAGCACTTAGCATATTGAATGGAAAGAATGCAACATTCCTGCAAAAACCCTTTTCTACAACAAAATATAACGTTAAAGTCCTTTAAGAACTTCTATCTTCCTCAGAAGTATACATATACTTACCTAGTCCATGCTTGAATAATAAAAAGAGAACAAAAGTATTTGCCACAATTTTGTTGTTGTTGTTTATTTAATTATAATATAGCATTGTTTTGTTTTGTTTTTGTATTATTTTAAAATAATTATAGTGTATTCCATATATAGATTGATGTATATATGTATGTATATTCCGATCTGTTGTTTAACAGCTAGCTGAAATTTGTTATTCGTTATTTGTTATTACAATACTTTTTCCATCAAATACTAAGAGGAAGGTAGTTATATTTATCAATATTCTTGCGTTTCTAGTTAGTTCTTAAACTTCAACTTGTTTTTTCTCAATTTCTTGTAGGTTGGATAAACGGCCATAAATGATAATATGACACTCTTGAAATGATGTATATAGTTAGGATAGGATTAAGTTCAAATGGGGGGGAGTTTACGAACGAGTTCTTCAGTTGTCAGTTGCTTGCGGTTTTGCAAAATACAACAAAAACAAAACAAAGAATTAAACAAAACAATAATAGTTTTTAAATTTGATTTACATCGTATACATGTTTTTAGTATTTGTATTTTGTATTTGTAGTTTTTTTTGTTTTTTGTAGTTTTTTTAGTTTAATTTGCCATAAATATGTAATAAAAAGTTATCTGTATTTCTTTTGTTATACGTAATACTTGTTGACTGTCTCTTGTTGCATCAGAACTGTTATACGCCAACGTATAACAGCTGCAAACGCTTCGCATTCTGGTATACATTTTGCATAGGTTCTTACGTTTTCAATTTCAATTTGAATTTCAATTTCGTTTTCGTTTGTTTATTTTTTGTATTTTGTAAAGAGCTTTCTCTATATAGTATAATATGATAAATGGGAGTTTCGTTTCTAGTATACATTTGTTCTTCTTCTTGCTAAAGGTATACAATTTGAGTCGCAATTGTGAGTATACATGTTTTGTGTGTATATATTTATATATATATATATATATATATAGATGTTTTCTTTATGTATATATAGATCGTATTTCATTGTTTATATTTTTATTTTCGTTTGTAGTATACATGCGTTTGCTTCAACTTATTTGTTTTTCTTTTTGTTTTTGTAAAATTTAATTTTAGTATACAATTGTTTAGTTCACGTCGTTAGTTTTGCGGCTTAGAAACTACGAAAAAAATATATAACTATTTAAACTAATGCCTAGTAGAAAGTTTATCTTCTTCTCCTTCGTCTCCGCCTATCTCAATTGTTTCCAAAAAGTGTTTTTTTTTTTTTAATTTATATTGTAGGTAATTAATAGTAGTTTTGTGATTTTTACGTATTTGAGGTTCACACATAAACGATAGAGCGCAAAAAGCTACAAAATTGTTGTTTTCTCATGGCCGGGAAGCGGGTAGGGAGCAAGTAGGAAGTAGGAAGTAAGAAAAGGCTTATAAATAATACAAAACTCGTTTCTTAAGCTAAGCACACGAAAAGCTAAATGAAAAACAAGAAAATATATATCGAAAAAAAAAAACTTGTGCACACAAATTACAATTTATTTAGAAAAAAATTATGGTTTTATTTATTAATTAATTGATATTGCAACGCAAAATTGTTTCATTAAGTGGTATGTGTATGTATGTATATATGCATATGTAATATACCTAGATATACATATAACTATGTATATATACATATATATATATATATTAAATATAGTTGTAAATGCGCTAATCAAATTGTGTGTGTGTGTGTGTGTGTGTTGCGCTTGTTGTTGTTGACCAAATATACAAAGCTGGGACTGCGTGTTTTCTTGTTAGTTCATTTTTTTGTTTTCTTTTGTTTTTTAATTTCAGTACATAATATTAATTAAGACATAATCGTATACATAATTGATTGTATGCTACATACACACACACACGCACACACACAAGCACAAGAACACGCACACACACTGCACAGTGTTGCCTTTTTTCTGTGAGTGCCCCATTCACGACGATCACACAGACTATGATTTCGAAGTGCCGTGAATGGGTGCCATAAGCGCTCAAAGAAAAATGATAATATATATATATATATATGTATACATATTTTGTGTAAATACATATTTTGTGTATACATATGTATATCCATTTAAAAAAAAGGTTTCTATTAATTGATAAAATTATTAATTTTGTTAGCTTTGGCAAGCCTATCCTCAAGGGCTAAGATCCTGATGCAAATTGGGATCGTAGCCGCCCATGCTGTTATCATACGGCTGCTGCTGATCGTAGCCACCCGAGCCCATGGGATAACCCATGGAATCCTGTGGCGGTGCGGGCGACATCATCGGCGTGGTGGTGCCACTGGGCGGACCGGCCATTGAATACGGCGAGGCTCCGGCTGCCTTCTTGGCTGCATACAAGTTGGCCTCCTCCTGTGCCTTGCCAATGTTCTTCTTGTAGCGAATGCGCTTGTTGCCAAACCAGTTCGACACTTGTGACACCTACAATTTAATAATATTATCGATGTTTATTTCAATCATGCTGATTTATATTCCAGTCTACACACACGAGTATAGCTAACAGGGAAACTCTATAGCAGTCCTTACTCACCGTTATGCCACACTTGCGCGCCAGCTCCTCCTTGGCCTCTTCGGATGGATACGGATTGCTCAAATGACTATAGAAATATTCGTTCAGTATTTCGGATGCCTGCTTGCTAAAATTACGTCGCTTGCGGCGTGCATCCAGGAAACGTGAGCGCAGTATCATCACGGCCTCGCAGGTCGATTGCTTCAGCTGCATTTGGATCGAGCTGAACTTCTTGTGTATGATCTGCACCATGCGCTCAATTTCTTTGGGTGTGATAGGTCTGTGAATGACAACAACAATAATTGTAATTTAATTTCAATGGGCTGATGCATCTATCAGGTTGCCATATATATATTTGATCGAAAGCGGACCACATTATCACACAGCTGCCATAGGAACAAGCGGTGTTCCGTATCGGACAACGACACGTAACAACGTAACATAACAGACCAAAAGGCGGATAGCAGCTCTGTTTCAATGCATATGAACATGTCAACTAATGTTTATCGATAGTTGGCTGCACTGTTGTCAAGTATATGTATCGATATCCTTTGAGGAATCAATCTACCATGCCTCCTGCTCTCTTCTTCTCTCTTACCTGGTGCGGCTCTGCTCGCGCAGCAAGTTCATGACGTGGGTGGTGAACTCATTGCAGGCCTGCTCGTACTTCTCCAGCTCCTGGTGATAGATCTGGCGAATCTGCGCCAGTTTGGCGCGATAATCCGAGTGCTCAATGGCATTATCGGCCCCATCGATGGAGAGGGAGCCGCCCTGGCTGGCTGCCGCTGCTGAGGCGGCTGCGGCGCCACCGCCGCCCTTTTCGGGTCCAGCCACGCCCTCAGCAATGAGCATGTTGTCCAGGCGCATCAGTTGCGGATCTGGTGGCTCCTCCTCTTGCGTGTTGCGAATTGAGAGTACTGCAAAAAGAGAATACACACAATCAGCAAAAACGAAACAAAATGAAAAACATAACATTTTTAAGTTTTGCTATTTCAAAATGGCAGTCAAGCCGGCGCCGGCGTTGCCACCCCACGCCAAACAAAGACAGTGTTGTCCCACAATCTTTGCATTGTCTATCTGTGTGTTTCTGTGTGTGGATGTCAGCTATCCTGCTGAGCCGGGCACACGCACAAGCGCGCAGGATGGGAGAACGCATAAAATTTTATTATGCGCCACTGTCGAAGTGGCAAGAATCAGCAAAGGAAAGGCGTGTGAAAGCAGCAGCAAAATCAGCTAAGTTTTCACTACAGCAAACACACACGAACACACACAACATACTAGAGATGATTCTTGTTGGCATTTCACAGTCACTGTGACTGTTACTTTAAAATAGGACTATGTACTATAACAAAATCTTCCTCCAAGTGTATTTTGCATTATCATTGAAGAAAAGTCCCCCAGTAACCACAGTGCTCAAACAAAACAGTAACTGGTTCCTGGGGAAAAACGATTACTTTAACATTGTTCTACTTCTTGTCTAGTTCAAAGTAAAGCCTTTGGGAATTAGTTACAGGTCTGTGAGCTAGTTCTTTACTAGTTTACTTGTACATCCCTTTGCACTTGTTACTATAGTAACATTTGAGTCTTTAGCCTGATATGGGAAAGAAACACTTGGACCACATCAGTTTTGCCAGACTGGATGTGGAACATTTGATAATATAGAGCTTACTTCTATAAATGTTGTCTTTCCTGCCTTTTCATAGACTGTTTCTTTTCTAAACTTGCGCAACAGTTCAACCATTATTCCTTATTCCTTGTAGAATATAGAAACAAACAGGGTCTGGGACTGTTAATATCGATATTGCACTGTTAATGTGAATATTAACAGCTGTTAAGATCGGAATTGCGACTGTTAACATCTGGAGTGGAACGGCGACTGTTAATCTCGATATTGCGCTGTTAATGTAAATATCAGTATTAACAGCTGTTAATATGAGGACACTGTAAATGTTGTAGACACTGTTAATATCTGGACTGTGACTGTTAACATCTGAAAAGTGACTGTTAATATCTGGACTGTGACTGGTGATATTCAGACTGTGACTGCGGGCCTGTTACCCTCGATATTCAGTCAGTCACAGCGACTCCGAGTCACAGGCAGGACAATCCTCATGTCTGATACAATAGACACACACACGTATGCATGTATCTGTGAGCTTGGCATATTGTCTAGGGAAATGTCTGTTGAAGTTTGCCGTTTGCTGTTTGTATTGTCTTTTCTGGTATTATTCGCAAGTCATGGCTATGCATGAATTAGATTCTGCGCCAGTTGCCGCTGCGGAATCTTAATCACATTGCCAAGGAGTTAGTCGGCAAACTGACGCTGAGAACGTATCGCGAATGCGAACAATTGACTACTCCTTGCTTCTTCTGTTCCTGCCTGCCTGCCTGCGTGCCTGCCTACCTCCCTCCCTCTCCATTCAGCTGCTGCTACGCACGCAAAAGCTCATCAACATTTCCAAAGCGTTCCAAACAATATCGCCTGGCAAAGGGCGTCAGTGAAGGGGGGGATGGCACGGGTAAGGGGTGGGGAGGGCGGTTAGTGGGTCTTCTATATATTATGTATGTATTTATATGTATACATGTGCGGGCAAATGCTGCAGCAGCCGGCAGACGTTCCTCCTTCCGAACACAACAATTGCCCGGCAAGGCAAAAGACTGGATAAGCACAAGGACAGCACAAGTAATGAAATCTACCCAACCTACCCCACCCCACCCACCCATCCTTCCCTCCCAATGCCACCCTGCAGCTGCTAAGCTCAAATGCAAGTTGTTTCCTGCTCTCAGCGGCTGGCTTTGAATAATACATTTGGAGCTCCTCCTCGGAGCTGCCTGTCGAACTCCTGGCTAGTTGTTCGCTTTAATGCTCTGTGCTGAAAACTCAACTGGAATACTCAAAGACTCCAAATCAAACCCTTAATAGTTAAAGTTTCAAAGGTCCCGAGTGACATTTGCAAAATAAGATTATTCCTGGACAACACTATAAGGAAAAGCCCAGGGAAAGAGTCGACGGTAGGGTGATGAGCTATATATTGATGTCATCATCGATTTATCTGTATTTGGATATAGTACTTAAAGAGGAGAATCTTATTGAAAAGTTCTTGATTCTTATTTGGATATAAGAAGGAGAATCTTATTGAAAAGTTCTTGAAATTCATATGCTGGTTTTGCCAAACAAAGACTAAGATTTAACAGAATAATCCTTAGATGGTTTAGCCCTGTTCAGTTTAGAATTACTTTTGCTGATTCTAGATGATTCATTTGTAAGATGAACTCAGTCAAATTATTAAGCAATAGATTGTACGCAAAGTTATGTTTTCATGTAGCATTTTCACAGTTGCGTGAGTTTCTTGTTAACAAAATATAACACGAATATATTTTATAGAGAAGAAACTTACAATTTGATTCTAGTATTGATAATATAGATATTTTAGTTCCAAGACATTGAAAAGTCTCGCTTTCAATATAAATATCTATTTCTTTTGATATGAAATACATAAAAGATAATGCTTGAACTTTTCACTAAGACTTAACTTGAAATAAACAGTAAGTTTCTAGAGTTGTTTAGAGGGTCCTTCAGCTTGATGACAATATATTGTTATAGGTCTACAAATAAAACTCAATAGAGCTTTCTACCGATTTGCCACATTCCCAATGTCATAACGAACTTCTTATTGTCGGGATTGTCGCTTAAATTCAGACTAATCTTGATGAACGAGTACATTGGATTTAATGAACAGATGAATGCAGTTACTCGATTAATTGAACAGCTCATTTACAGGGCGGGAAAGCTGCTAAGACGTAAATTAACATTAACAGCGTCACATTAACATTTCTGCACATACAATTAAAGGCTGTATTAAGCCAGAGCAGGGCAGGACGAGCACCTTTCGGAGGCGAAAACTGTCGTATCCTGCGACTTGGAACATATTGCGCCACTGGCGACAGCTGCCCCAATATCCCAATGAGAGACAGCAAAGGTATGTAGATGCGGGCCCGGGTAGAGGGGGTGGTAATGTTATTATAAGGATACACAGCAAAACAGGAGAGTGGAATGAGTTGGAACGGAAGAGAGGGGGGAGGCGTGGCAACTGTTGGGTGACATCGGTGGTTGCTTTATTTGGTTAAGGTTAGCCAGAATATTGCTAAAGTTTTGCAAGACATTTGCGGGCACACTGGGGGAGGGTATAGGTGGAAAGAGGCGTGGCTACTCGCTGACTAACATTCGGATAATGTTCAGAGTTTTCTTCGAGTTATCACACTCTGTTCGCACTGGGGAAGGAGTGTATACTAGGCTGGTGTAGTGTCCATCTGCCCAAATAAATGTAACTCTACTGAAGTTTCATTTTAGATCTCTTCCGGCTTTTAGTTTTGGAAAGATTTTGGGAAGGAATTTCCCCTGAATGTTCGGATTTACATTGAATCCTAAACCAAAGAAAAGTATACATTAAATCCTAGGTCAAAGGCAGGTACATTTTGCTTTTAAAGTACTATTTACTGGGAATATTTGGAGGAAGTTCTCTTCCTCAAATGTTTATCTTGTATATAGTGTAGAGTCTCTAAATTTGATATGAGGTTGGGTAGCGATGGTTTTTCATTACTTACTCTAAAATCTACCAAGGATCTTATTATCCTGACTGGAAACAGACCACACAATAGTCGGGAGCTTTTAATACAAACGTTCTTACTTAGTTTTCTTGCGAAAAAAGGTATTCTGATGAGAAATGGTTGCTAAAATGTTGACATCTTGTAAATCAATCAATGGAAAAAACAGCTGAAACTTGAAAGCAATCTTAAGTTTCTCGAACCAGCAAATTAGGCGTAAATGAAGGTCCTTTTACCAGGTCGCTGCTTGAATTACACGCTAAGAGTAATAATATTCTCCGAAGGCACAACCCTTTTGTTCAGGACGAGGGGCTGGATGGGTGGGTGGGCTAGCAGCATCATTTGCGTATCTAATGAAGCATTTAAAAGCAGCAGCCAAATGCAGATACATAGATACTAGACATAGCTGCTCTCTAGCAGGATAAGGAGTAGAATGTAGGATGTAGGATGGAGGGTGGAGTGGCAAATGGCATTTCCAGCTCGTAAATTTGAATGGGGCATACGCAAAAATTGTGAGTGTAAATGGAGAAAGGACAACAACAACAGCGCGGAGAAGTAGGAGGCGGCAGCGGGCGGCTGCTTTGTATAATAATAAACATGTCGCGGCTGTGCCAGAGTGTTTGTTGTATCCGACAGATACAAAGATACTAAGATACACACAGTCGCACAATACGTGTGTACTTGTGCGTGGTATTTTGCATGGCTGTCGAACAGGTTTTCTGTGCTTTTCAGAAACTAATTCCAAGACACACGCACGCTGATAAAATGTGTTAAATACAACGCAAAAGATACAAAAACTCATTTCTTTTGTATTTTTAAAATACTCGTTTCGGTCATCAGCCGCTCCTCACCATCCCCCCAATCCCCACCAGTCCCACTTTTCACCTTAGCCCCGCTGTCCCCACTGTAAAGTATTACCCCCAGCACTTGACTTGGGTCAAGTGTTCCAGAGTTCTCTCCCTCCCCCTACTCGTGAGTTTAGTCTTGTTTACTTTGTCAGCGCCCACCATCGCATCGATTCCGGGGCCCCTTGGAGCCTTATCGTTCCGTACACACACATAGATACTCACACACACTATATTTATATAGATAAACACAAACTGTAAATATATAATAGGTATATACACGTGTAGGAACATCATATATGAACTTAAGCGCCTTCACTTTGCCGGGCTCTAGGGCGCATTAGACACTCGTAAAGCTCCCCGTGTTCCCATTTTTCCCCCGAGTTAGTCACCTGATTGAAAACAATCAAAAGAAGTGTGGCCAGATCCTCAAAAGAGGCGTGATTCTAGCTACTTTCATTGCGCACCGTGTGAATACACACTAATCTAGCGTGCAAGATATAGTAACATTTTTATTAGCATCCTTTCTCTTGTGCCATGTGAATACAAACTAATCTTGCGCGAGATATTCAGTGCAATCTCTTCACGCAACTTGCATAGCTTAAGAAACGTTTCGATTCGCTGCAAGAAACAGTGCAACATTTGGCATTGAACAAACCAATCAAATCATATTTTGTAATTATATATATATATAAATATTTATATAGATCAATGGTAATTACCCAAAGTACCTATCACATTCTTGACGGACGTTGACGTGGCTAAAAGGTGATTCCCTATACTTATCACCTGGGTGATAGTGAGTATGAGCTGTAATTGGGGAGTATTAGAAGCTTCTTCAATGGTAGCTACCAAACGAGCTCGTGTCCGAATAGGAAGAAGGGTGCGTGTGGGAGGAGAGTCTGGAAAGGTTTATAGAAACTTCTCCTTTAAAGGAAGGTGTATATGAGGTGCCAAGTTATCTCTGTGTTTGTTGATCATAAGTTCCTAAACAGAGGAGGCTTTTCAACTAGAGAACTCTAGCAATAATGATAATTTCTAATATGTATATACCATATAACTTTAGGGACCTGGGTGATAGTGAGTCTTCTTCCTAAACGGGAGGTGAATCCGGAAACGTTTATAGAGTCTTCTCGTTTAAAGGCAGGTTAATATAAGGTGCCAAGTTATCTCTGTCTTTGTCCAGAGGAGGATTTTCAACTAGAGATCTCTAGCAATAATGATAATTTGTAATATGTATATACCATAAACCTTAAGGGAGCTAAAACAAGTATCTAATTTGATATAGAGTGACTTTTGGACATGGAATACCTGAATTCAGAATTATATACCTGCCTAATAGGAACTATGAATGTTCTCTGTATATATGTACATACAAGTCTATATCTTTCTGCTGCAACGAGCATCCACAATCGACAGTTCTGAGACAATTGTGAGCTAAGGACACGTCCAGGACTTGGCAGGCGAGCTCTGGGCCAACTTGGCACCCCACAAGAACCCAAAAAGGCACAAACCCAAACTCGAAAACCGAAACTGAAACCAAGACGCTGTCCAAAGGCAATTTCGCAACGGTGCGCATTTGGGGGGAGATTCTCAAGGTGGTAGGGTGGTTGAATGGTTTTGGATTGTGGTGGGGGCCTTGGGGGTGGGGTTGGGGTTGGCGTGTACTTTAGGGTTAGGCAATGGCAATGGCAATAGCAATAGCAACAGCAACGTCGGAGCCATTCAAAACATCTGGCCCACAATCAAAACGCGCTGTTATTGCCCATTTTGCGTCGCTGCGTGGGTTGTAATATAATGAAAGTAAAGGAAAGGAAAGGAAAGGAGCACAAAAAAAATGGAAAATAAACGCAGGATGCAAACTCGATTTGAAATTCTATAGAAGGTGTATTGTGGGGGGAGTAGGGGAAGTAAATGTAAGGGAATTTTTCCAGTATATACACATATTAAATGTTAAACAAGTTTCATATATTTAGCTCCGCTTACTCACCGGTCTTTTCCTTAATCTCGCAGAGGACGGAGAACAGGGCCGGCTTCATGCGGTGACAGTTGAGTGTGTGCTTCCTGGCCTGGGCCTCGTCCAGGGATTGCTCGGAGATGCTCATGATCTGTTGTAGGATTTCGCCGATGTCCTTCTGCTTGCGCACCTCGTTCTCATTGCCAGCGTTCTGGCCGTCGTCCTGGCCGGGCAGGCCGTAGCCCTGCGGTGCCATCATGCCCCCGGCGTGGGCCATCATGCGATCCTCCATGCTAACAGCAACAACAACAAACACGTAGCGCACACACTGATGGAGAGACACACACACAAGAAAAAAATAAACAACAAAAACACGTTTCGACTTGAATTTAGCGCATGTTGCAACTGCCAACAACAAATACAACAACAATAATAACAACAGCAACAACTAATCGAATTATTTTATTTGATATTATTTGATGCGACTGTCTTTTCTATCTTTCTATCTTTATTTCATCTATTTTTGTGCTATTTTATGTCTCTATCTTCCCTCTGACATTCAGTGCGCGCGCAGACGTCCGCACGCAACGGCAGCGCATTTCCAACTGGTTGGTAGCTCGCTCCGTTTCTTGCCTGACTGCTGCTGCTGTTGCTGCTGTTGGTGATTCTTCTTCTTCTTCTGCTTCTGCCTCTGCTTCTGTGTTTATCTCTCGGCCAGCAACACGACACGGGCAAACGTAAACGTAAACGTACAAAGATAATCCGACTGTATCTTCTGCTTCTGCTGCTTCTTCTACTTCGTCTGCAAGTTCGACGAGGCCGTCTTCGTTGCACTGTGCAAGGAATGCTGATAATAGTAGTGCAGGGGGTGGGGTGGGGAACTGACAGTGCTATCAAAACAAACTGCCGCATTTGTGCTATTGGGCAGCTGGCAGGGTTGGGGGGCTACATGGGCGTCGGCTGCTGCAGCCTGTTGTATGGGGCGTGACAGTTGCAAATTGAATGTGCAAGGGATCTACCTGCAAATCTATACATGTTTAATTGTTGTGCTGAAATCGATATGTTATCGATATATGAATGCACATCGCTTAATCGGAATACATAGCTACACTAGTGCTATAAAATATGTGACCTTGAAACATGCATCAGTAAAAACTAATGTGGGCACTATCAATAGTATCGATAATGAGATTCGATGGTTACATTTATCGATGCTACACATTTTAGTATGCTTTATTAGTAGAAACTAATGTAGGCACTATCGATAGTATCGATAATGAGATTCGATTGTTTCATTTATCGATGCTGGGCATTTTAGTTTGCTTTATGATATGATATCGAAATGAGAGATAAACAGGAAGAATTCAACATTTTCCGGCTCGAATTGTTTGACTTTTTTACTTAGCCACTTTCGTCCTGACTTTTCTGGCCAACAAGCCAAAAGTTCCACGCAATAAAAAACATCGAGTAAATTATACCGATTATTTTTTTATTATCTAACATCTTAAAGACTTTTAATCTATAAAAGCACTAAGTTTAAAAGTGTTATCGAAAAATATTGAATGAAAATGCTTCAATTTATATATGGTATCTAGTGAACAGAGAACTATCAGAACTATCGATAATTTGTCAGTATTGATGTATGTATGTACATATATCTAATTGATATCAGGAACCGTAAATAATGATTATTTTGTGGGAAGTAGACTTATATACTCCTTCAATGGTAATCTATTCCCCAAGATTTCAAAGTTTATGAGATTTATAGATTCCTACACCAAATAATAATTAATTTTGAGTTATACTTTACATCTCCAACCCAATAATCATTATTTTTAAACAATATTGTTTTGGGTTAAAGCATCATTCATTATATATACCTATACTGCATCTGTCGTTCAGTTTCTATATAATGTTGCAGCTGAAAATGGTTTCAGCTCTGTCTAAGTTGCATGCATTAAGTTTTCCGATAAGAGCCAAAAACTGTGGCGATATTTTGAAAGTGTCATTCTAGCACCTTACAAAAGCTTACGCCGCGTTTACACGAGGAAGTTGCTTCGTTAAGTTTTTGTTTGTGCGAAAGAGGTGTAGAGGGGGCGCCGGGCGTTGTTATACTAATAGATGCCGCATGGAGTCCTGATTGTATGTGTGTGTGTGTGTGTGTGGGTGACTTGAAGAGCGGGCAGCGGGTGGCGGGCAGCTGACACACGCCAACAACTACAACGCTCAAGTGCTGCCGCTTCCCGCTGGCCCAAACGTCTGTCTCTGCGTGCATGAGTGCGTGTGTGTGTGTGTGTGTGTGTGTGTGTGCGTGCGTAAAGTGCATTCACATTTGCGCAAAATGAGAATGGAACCCAAATGTTAATGTTAATTAGTATTTTTCAAGTGGCTGGGCCGTAAAAAATAAAGAAAAGCCTAATTATGTTTGCACAGCAGCCAAAACAAAAGGAGAAAGCAGCGTTGACCTTCAGTGCGGCTATGCACACACACACACACATGGACACTAGCATATGTATGTTTGTATTTGTGCTGCATGCGACACACACACACACACACACACACATGCGGACAAAGCGCATCAAAGGCTGCGCAAAAAACAACAGCAGCAACAACAACGCACCAAATAAAAGCGAATGAAAACCTGTTTAATACACATACATACACACACACACACACACACACATACGTACGTATTGTACACAGTTTTGAACAATTCTTGGAAATCAGAGCGGCTTTTATAATTCTTTGCTACAGTTTTTGTTGTGTATACCAGTCGGTATAACAGCGCGCAATTGTTATACGCCTGCTACATACATACACACATACATACATATGCATGCATTTGTGTATATTTGTGTTTTGGCCATAAATAATTGTTAACTTACACAGCTTTGATGCGCACGTCACGAACCTTTTCGTTACTTTATAGGTATTTGTTTTTGTTGCTGTTTCTTTGCCCAGCTGTAATTAGATTAGAACAAATTTGCACTTGCTTTAAATCGGAGTTTTCGTTTCTCCTCAATTTTTTTTCTTTTTCAATGCGCTGCTTCTTCTTTCCATACGCAGCACAACGTCGCCACTTTTTTTCTTGATACACAAATTTTTTTCTCTTTCAGGCAAGCCTATTTGTCGCTTGGCTTGTTATAAAATGTTTAAATGCATGCTTGAATAACTTATATAACGTATTGTTTCGTATACCAAGTTGTTCACATTAATTTATGCACAATAAATCAGCAAAAATTATTTACCACCAAAAAAATCTGCTGCTGACAAAAAATGTATCTTATATGTGTATGTCAGGGTTGTTATATCGATGAGTTGTATTTGTTCTCGCGCTTACGTTGCTGATTTTGCGCATACGTTACTGATCTTGCGCTTACGTAGCGCATTCTGCGCTTACGTTGCTATGTTAATTTGTACATTCCATTTAAAAAAAGCCGCGTAAATTCACAATGTGATTTTTATGAAATATTTGTTCATCATTTTATAAGCCCACTTACGTAAACGTAATAATTTAAATTTGTATGTCAAATTGATAGGCAGATTGATAAATGATTAGTTGCTGACATCAAACAAGCATTTGATGGTTTTAACTGTTAGCTTTACAAGATTTCGAACTGCAAGCCACACACACATGTGCATAGTTGAAATTTGTTTAATTAAATCGATTTCTATTGTTAATATTTTGCCAATTTGACCACTTACGTGCAATAGAAATGCATACGTTCTACATGGTCTTAACATAGTACTACGTTATGTTAGCCCGTAAGGTGTGGAGTAATATGTAAAGTTAACATTGTCGCAGCCAACTTAATGCGGCACTGCTGTAACTTAACAGAAAACTGTTACCTGATTACACCGGGCAGCAAATGCCTGACAGCTGTTATGGGCAATGTTATTTTAAATTGACAACTCGTTGAATGCGGTCGTGCGTTGCGGGGAGACGCGTTGCAATTTGTTTCGAAATTTATTTGCGCGGGTTCGATATCAAAAATCATTTAATGCACCTAACGAATATACAAATTCTATGCAACTTTGCTGCAAATACTTGACAGCCTGTGAACGAGCGTTGGCTCTTGGTTTATTTTGTTTTGTTTTTTATTTTTTGTCATGGTGTTTTAGGGTGTGTACAAAAAATTCGTGTGCAGCTGTAAACGGGCGACAGGAGCAGGAGCAGGAGCAGGAGTTGCGAGAGCAAAGCGAAGCGAAGCGAAGAGAGAGCGAGCGGCAAGGAGTGCAGTAAGTGTCTTGTCGGATTGTGTGGGTGAGAGGGGTGGGCTGCTGGCGCTTAACAGAAGACGCCTAAAACGCAACAGCAACAACAACAACAACAATAACAGCAATTACACTGCAATGCGCTTTTGTTGTTGTTCCCTTTTCTAAATCGCATTTTCGCTTATCGCCGCCAGCTCCTTTTTTTATTGCTGTTGTTGTTGTGTGTGTGAAAAATCAATAAAATGCCCAAGTGTGTGTGTGTGTGTGTGTGTGTGTGTTTATTTGTTGGTGCTTGTGCAGCAGCCGGCTGCTGCTCCTGTTTGTTGTTGTTGCTGCTGCCGCGTCGCATGACCAAAGAAACAGCAATAAAGAATGTTAATATTTAGTTATAAACTGAACTCAGATAAGCTTGCGTGTTTAATTAGTTTAATTCATGTTAATTTCACTAAATGCTGCCGCTGTTGTTGTTCTTGTTGTTGTTATTGTTCCTGTTGTTGTTTTTGCTACCACCAGAAACGCTAACAACAACAAAAAAGACAAATGAAATGAAAATGTTGGCATCAGCATGAACAGCAACAACAACAACAACAACAAACGATAACAAAGCGTGTGCTGCAAAATCCAACACGCTGGCAGCGCTGCTTCTAACGGTGCCGCGGCTCAGCTTAACGAAGAGAGCGCGCCGAAAGAGAGCGCTGGGAGCGTTCCCAGTGATAAGAGCGACTAGGAAACATTTACAAAGGCCGTGTTCCCATTTCCTCTTCCGATCGAAATACAGAACCGAAAATGCTAGCGGTTCTGAGTTCCGAAAAACAATCGAATATGCAATTTGAAAAGTTTCTCCTTTGAGACAGCAAAAACTACTTCATCCGGAAATGCGCGGAAAGAACTGAAACGGAATAAGTGGAATTAAAAGTACCTTGAAATTTATACAAGCCTGACAATTACATATACATATGTACGATAATCCGAAAAATGGCAAAATATATCATAATTTGCTCTAACATCTGTTGTAATCGGAAATATTATTCAGGATAATGTGTTCGGTTGATCTTTTCCAAAAACCGTTTTTTCTTAAGTCTTCAACCTTTGTTGAAAAACCTTCCTTTAACATTCCTGGGAGAAACTTATTTTCCTAAGCTTTCCAGTTTGATTATGATACGAGTAGTTACGAATTTGTTTATCAGATAGTTTATAGTTTATATATTGATGTATGATTGTTTATTCGCAACTTTGAACGGAATGTCAAAGTATTTAGAATGGTCGGATTACTTGGTACCGCCGATAGCGGTTATAGTATCCTCACATATTTCATTAAATGTTTATGTTTATAATATCTAATTAAACATACTTTGAATTGCTCGCAACAGGCCCTATTATGTTGCCATGGAAACGAGTCAAGAGATGTTTTGGGGGGAATACCTTAATTGATAGTTGTTCGTAAGTTTCAAATAGGAGTATGTATGTTTCTCATGGCCATATTCAAGCAACAACTTTTTAATAGCGTCACTTTTTTCTATAAAGATTGTTTATTAGGTTTTTGCTCGGCATCTGAAAAATCTTCCATTTGTAGATGTTATCTGATTAGGAGTGTGTCTGCAGATTAGAAGATGCCCACACAAAACTTGACAGTTACGCACACATTGTCTACATTCACCAAACAAACAACAGTCAGCAACAAAAGTATGCCTACACCCTGAGCTGATGAACAGAAATAGCTGCGGAGTCATGGGTCAACCGGACATTGCGAGGCAATGTAATTAACATTCATTTGAAATGTTAATGCTAATTCAAAGGGAAACTCGACTTGATATTGATCTCCTTTGCGAAACAGGACTAAACATTATAATTATCAACAACATTGCCATTCAATCTTTGGTATTATGGTATTTCCTATAATCCTTTCTGTTCTAAATGCACAGTCTAATACATTTTTCTGAAAATGATCTAATATGTGAAAGGCTTACTTTGGAGATAGGAATTTATCCGCATGGCTCCGAAAATTTGCATAAAAAGCAGCTCTATAATAAAAATGTTGAACTAAACCAACTGAGAACTAGTTCGTTTAAGGATTAACTTAATAGCAATTGAAGCAGCTTTTATTGGAAAGCATTAAGATCGAATTTAACACTTTTCAGTGATTTACGAGCCAGCAATCATTCACCCAGAACAACGTTAAATCGTGCGTTCACGAACGTGACTTTTAAAAACTCACCAACTAATATATTCAACTCCCTCTGGTGAATAGCTTCAAAGATGAGAATAACACCTTTGAGTCCTAAGATTGTGTAGAAAAAGAAGTGGATTGGATGGTAAGAAATGAGATTTGATACGATAAGAAGGAAAGTTTTTAATAGTTTTTTTTTTTTAAACTCACCAACTAATAGATTCATCTCCCTTTGGTGAATAGCTTAAAACATGAAAATGACTCCTTTGAGTCCTAAGATTGTACAGAAAAGAGATGGATTGTATAGGATTGTAAGAAAAGAGATTTGATACGAAAAGAAGGAAAGTTTTTTTTTGGTAATACATAGAGTTTTTGAAAAGTTTATCATCTGATTCTTTTGCTTTACAAAATATGCTAAAAACCAAAACTATTTAATATCTTTTTAATTACAGTTTTGTGTATTCAAACATAGTATTCCATACCATCTGCTGACACTTTCATTTTAGAAACCCATTAATCATTAATTAAAAAAAAAACAAAAACGGGGTGAACTTACAGTTTTCTTTTGCTGAGTGTATGTGTGTGTGTGTGTGTGTGTGTGTGTGTTATCAGTGTCTCTGCTTTGAGCTGCAATTCATGTCAAACTTTTATTATGGTTTTTGGTTCTGCTCGACTAAACTGACTTCCTCCTGCGCCCTATTTTCAAATACATTTTGGCTCGCGATGAGTCACGTCATAAGTGTGACTCACACACACACACGCACAGGACAGTACAGGACAGGTCAGGCCTGTATGTGTGTGTGTGTGTGTGTGTGTCCTTGAATGCGAGATAAATATCTGGAAATTGGCACTTAACTTCTGGCGACACACACTCCACAAAGTTGAGAACTCGAGCAGCTCCTTCACAGTGGCGTCACTTTTAGGGCGTGGCCGAAATTCACAAAATTCACAAAATTTCAACTTTGCCGATGAGCTCACACACACACACACACACACAAACAAGAAGAAGAAGCAAGAGCAAGAACAAGAACAGCTCGCTAAGCTGCTCACGAACTTGACATTGAACTCATTGTTGGGTACGCGGGGTGAAGTGTATGGTCATTTTAGGATGCTCGGCTTCTGTGCTCGTTGTTGTTGCTAAAAGTGACTAAAAACTGTTTTCTGGGAGCCCATTCACGACACAAGAAAATCTAAAATCATAAGACATTCTTGCGGCTTGAGACTAGCACACAACTGATGCGTAAAATGTATGAGAAAACTAGATCTGATGGTAACCTGTAACATACAGGATGAAATCAGAGTAACTGTCGATTTATAAACGAACTTAAACAGTGTACAAGTCTGAGTAATTGCATCGATTAATGTTCTTCAAGTTTTTATTGGATTACATTTTCTTTAAATATTGCTTGAAAACTGATGCTACTTCTATACTACTATACTATACTAAACGGATGTAGATTGAATATTTAATACTATATCATTTATTGTGTATTGAATTTATATTTCGCTTTGCTCGGCTCAAGTTCAAAAATCGCATGCAATAAAAACGAAGCTCGATAAATCTCGCATCACATCGCTGATGTCAGAAAATTGTTCGTGATCAAATTTAATGACTACAAGTGGCGCAACATTGCACGTAATTATGAGACAGTGTGAACAGTAAGAAAAGTTTTATAGTTTCTTTTAATATCAATTCGATTGATAGAAACTACGAAAATGGATTGCAGTGAGTGTAACCGGCATCCTTTTAGGTCGCAGAGCATTCATATAGCCTGCCATATCTGCATAGGCCCCGCACTCTTACCCCGGCACAGCTTCCAGGCCCCAGACCAGACCAGACCAGACCACGCAGCCTTGCGAGCCGTACTTAAGGTCCCTCATCTGGTGGGAACCAAGCCAATGCTGCAGTCACAGTCACAGCCAAATCAGATTGAGAGCTGGGAATCGGGAACCCGTTGCCCGCCTACCCGTTGCCCGTTGCCCCTTGCCCGTTGCCCCTTGCCCGTTGCAGTCCGCCTACAGCGAGAAGTCGCTGCCCTTTTTTGGGCCGCTGCTGCGGCTGCGGCTGCGACTGCGACTGCTGCCGACGTTCGCCTGCGCAAATTCCTGAGCATCGTTTGGGGACGGCGCGTGCGCCACGTTACGCTCCAAGGAGCTGAGTAGCTGAGTAGCTGGATATCTGGTTAGTTGGATAAGTGGAGCTGCTGCAAAATTTATCGCTGTGCGGCGTGCGGTTTCTGCTTGATTTTCGTTAAGTGTTTTAGTTGCTTTTTATTCCCCCCATTCGCATTGTTGGGTGCAGAGCAGATATGAGCAATATTCTCAAACCTGTGACTGCGTAGCTGTTACTCACAAACAGTCACACTGTGACTCAGTAGCGAGAGTAACTGGCTCGCAGTCACGGTCTAAAAGCAGATAACAACAGTTGCAGTCATAGTCACAGTCCGGCTTGCAGTCACATTCCCGCCTTTAACAGCTGTTAATACTAATATGCACATTAACAGTCTCACATCAACATTAACAGTCGCAGTATTGATATTAACAGTCGCTGTTAGCAGCTGTTAATACTCATAGGCACATTAACAGTGCCAGTGTCAGTGTTCATGTTAACAGTCGCAGCTGCAGTCCACAAATTAACAGTCGCAACACCGATAACAGCTGTTAATGCTGTCAATGCTACAGGACATCTTAGACAGCTGTATATGAGTAAACAGATCGATGAATCCGACCTTATATATCATAATAGCAAGTCAATCAAGTTAAAAGAGATTTTCTTATATAATTCATCAATTCCGATGCAGTTATTACCTAGGAAAATAGTTTACTCAGGTCTCTTGTTCTAAAATCAACTCAACTTGGTTAGAAATCAGTTGCAGTTCGATTGAGCCAACCAAAAGTGTCTAGGGACTTCCATAACACCCCCGAATATAGGGAAACAGGAGTTGTTTCGACATAGATCGAATATCAATTCGTCACGGATATTTGAAAGTAACAGTCACAAAATCGCGCATCTCTCAATCAGAGCTCTTGAGGGCATTTTACGAGCTTGTTTATGGGCTTGTTGTCAATGTCACACATTTGCGACAAACGTTCAAAAAATGTGTAAACTGTGTGTGTATACGAGTGTGTGAGTGTGTGTGAGTGTGTGTGAAAACTGAAACTGAAACCACGTCTGGCGCTCCGAAACGAGGGATTCGTTTTGTACTCGTATTTTCTCTGACGGCGCTGACTTGGCAAATTACGCGACTTGTCAGGGCAAAAAATATGAATATATAAGATAAAGCTGAAGATACAGATACAAATCTACATAGATACATAATAGCCGAGCCACAAATATGCGATTGTGCTGGAGCCGAAGAACCGTTTTGCCAAAAGACTTGAGGTTTTGTACTCCTCTGTTCTGGTTTGGCAAACATAATTAGCATAAGCGGATGAGCCGCAAATTAGACGCCAGAGAAGACCCAAAGAATTAAATCGCGTCGCGTCTAACGGTTCAACTGTCCAGCGACCAAGCGACCGGGCGACCAACTGACCAAGCGACCCGACGGCGTCTATTCATAGAGTTTATTGCTCCACATGCTCCACATTCTGCACGTTGGAAATCAAACAACAATCTGTAATCAGCGATAAAAATACTTAACTCTCCACAAAAGGGCAAACAAACATAAATTACTAAATTGGATGGTTGGATAGTTGGGACCCTCGGACGCGCTCAATTGTTTCCACTGGGAATGCATCAGTTGCAAAGCCCCCCTCTTCCCCCGTTGATGACACAGCCAATTCGATAGATGTCTGTCTCTACCCCCATACGGTGCTCATTGTCCAGTGTCTACTTCAAGTGCAAATTAAATTAACTATATTATACATATGCAAAACAGGAAAACAATTTCATGAATATTCAACGAATTACTCAAGAGATCGATCGAGGTCAAGCGTTACGAACTGGGGAAATTAGATCATTTTTTGACGAGATGAGATAATAGCAGATATCCTATCAGGACTGAAGGATGACATCATCTGTCGGATGGAGATCTATTGTCCAAACAGCCTTCACCATATTCAAGATCAATTGAGGTCAAGCTCAAGTCAGTCTGAAATTGAAAAGAATCTGATTCAAAGACACAAAAGATACAACACATTTCTGAAAACCAGCCCAATTGTTCCAAAATCTAGTGGTCTAGGCTTGTTTGTTCCGATGAGAGTTAAATAAACATTTGGCAGAGCGTTCAAGTTCCCATCAAAACAGATCAACAACAGGGAATTCATCCGAATAAATTATAATCAAGAAATTTGTGCTTTTTCCTATGAAAATGTTTATAGTATAGTATATATAGTATAGTTGATAGCTTATAGTTTTATATTGTTACATCATCAGCGATTTTTTGTAACCCTCATCATTGCTTATGTAAAAGAATTGTTCCAAGTCTATATTTGCTCGGAATGCAATTGAAGGCATCTCAAACTGCTCTCGAACTACACAGATGTCTGTGGATACAGCTGAAAGAAGCCCTACGACGAACCTGGGATCGCGTCTCTTTATTAATTGATCATTCAAATTGCTACGCAAGTTATTTGATGAATTGCGCAGTCACCGCCCTTCTAGGGGGTCGTTCGTCCTGTCCCCCTGAGCTGCTAATCTTGCGGTTTGCGCTGTCTCTAGGTTACGGGTAATACTTTTCACCAAGTAGAAGTTCTCAAGGTGCTTTTCTTCTTCTCCGACATAAGAGAACCTTCTTTACCTTATTCATCTTGCTCTCCTGTGGTTCCAAATTACGCCGTGATAGATACTTCAATGCCTCGATTGTCAATAGGGGGAAAGTGGATTCTAAATTATACACTCCATGGCTCAAGGGCACTTCAAGTGAGAACTGAGGATGCAGAGCTGCACTCGATCATATGATAAGCACAGGCGAGGGTTGCACAAAGGATAGCTCAAATAGTGTGCTCAAGTCACTTCAACTGCGAACCAGCTAAGAATGTTGTCTGTCTGCATTTGACACCGTTTTACATAATTGAGCTTTCAGAAGAATGTATATTTGTGGGGAAAACAAAGCTGAAAAATGTGGAAACTTGAGCCGCAGCTTGACAAATTCGGGGGAATAGCAGTTGTAAGCAGACCTCGCTAGAGATAGATGCCTTGGCTATTATAAACTTAGACATTGTAAATATTTACATATATTTATACATACATCGTCGTCGGATGTCTGTATTTCCCCTCGCAACAATTAAATGTATCTTTATAATGAAGTCCGCACGTGTCTTGGGGCGCTGCGACGGCTTTTTGGAGTCGCCCCCCGAAAGCGATCCAAAACTGATTTCGTTGGACTAATTTTAGTTTTAGATTTACATGTGTTCCAGTCCAGTTTGTGGAATGATATATGCTATACGAAATTATGATTTGACAGACGTCAGCTGCATTCCCGGAGACCTTTCGGGAATGTGTTGAAGGCTGTCAAAAGTGTTTGACAGCGAACTATAAGGAAATTAGCTTTTTACTCGCAGACAACAACTTGCAAGCAATTCTCAAAATGTTGTGGAAAATGAGGAATGCTTCTGAGAACGGGTATGCATAGAAGAGCGTTTAAATCAACATAAATCAATGTGAAATGCCGCCAGGCAGATTGTTAAATAAAGACTCAACCAACAACTAAGGAAACTCGAACTCTGGCCACAAAAAAATGAGAAGAGAAAAAATTAAGTGCAATCGATACAATTTTCAAGTCCTCGTCGTCGCTGCCTGCATTTCCATTTTTCTCAAGTGCCAGAAGCAGGAAGCGAACTAAATATAAAACCAAGTCATGGCCCTGGTCGCGCCATATGTGGGGGAAACACCATCCCAGCCCACAGCCCAATACCAAAAGGGAGCTATGGGCAAACACTGGGAGAAAAACATGGCTAAACTGATGAAAACATCAGAGGAGTCGAGCTGAAGGTTTCGGAGTAAATGAAGGCATTGAAATGAATTTAGGAAAACGAATATATTTACTTAATCCACCCTTGAAAGTGATCAGTTGACGTTAAATCACATTCAATCAAAAATATTTACATGTTCAATTGAAATTAGGAGTGCTTTACTCTAGTTTACTCTATCCAATGTTTATGTCTAATAGTTTTAATGCAGTTCTA
The DNA here is from genome assembly GCA_037075165.1 of Hirtodrosophila histrioides. Taxonomy (NCBI): domain Eukaryota; kingdom Metazoa; phylum Arthropoda; class Insecta; order Diptera; family Drosophilidae; genus Hirtodrosophila; species Hirtodrosophila histrioides. The sequence goes on along the minus strand of JBAMCL010000348.1, from coordinate 681,898 downwards.
GCACAATTGTTCAAATATTACATGAAAATATGACCTTGCATTCAATATATTGCGCAATAAATGACAAAAGTTGTCGTTGCAGTGTTAGCAGCGGCAAAGAAAGTGTGTTGTATAACTCTATGAAGTTTCAAAGCGCTGACTGAGTTCATCTCAGGCGATATTGCACGGAATTATTAGATAGTGTGAACAGTACTTCAATAAATTTGATATTTGATAGGTTCGAACCCAAAATGTTATACAAGAAGTGTGTGGAAAAGTGTTGATATTGACTATTGGTATTTCGCTCAGTGTATGTATGGGAATCGTGTGGCATCAACCAAATCGTCACAGAGCAGCCGAGCCAAAAGCGGGTTGCGTCCATTACATTATTGCTACGATCTATTAGCAAGCGACAATTGTGGAAACGAACGATTGCAGTGAAGGGAAGGGAAGGGAAGGGAAGGAAGCAGCGAGCGAGGGCGCTTGCCGGGGGAGAGGCACCGGTGGACTAGTCCGGCGACCAGCTGTGGTAGACCCAGCTATAAATAGAGACACACACAAACACACACACACACACACGAGCCACATGCTCTCGAACTTCGATCTGCGGATCTTCGATCTTCGATCTGCAATCTGAGAAATGCGATCTTGATCCCATGTCTGGCGTTGAAAGGCTGCTCGCCAATTGTTGCATGCAACAAGCGCTCAAATGCACAGCGCCATGTGCAGAAAATACCTGAGCATTGTTGTTGTTCTTGTTGTTGTTCTTGCTACACTCGAATTGATTGTTGTTTGACATGGCCACGAGCCGTGGGCAACGTGCTCTGCACATACCGAAGAGTACTGGCTGGCAATAAGCCGGCGTTGCTCGGCAGACTATCGCTCTTATTCACCGAAAAAGCAGATCTTTAAAGTGCATACGATGTCGATCGGATGATAAACAATAAGGTTTCGTACAACAGTTTTCCACCCTTTTTATCAGTCCTCTGTGTGGATCTTAGCTCTTGGCTTGTGGGTAAGTTGATCCTATGCTGTTGATCCTCAATAAGTCATTCAGTCAGGACACGTGCTTGTATATATGTATATAGATGTCAAGAAGCCTATGTTTACCGTCTAGACTGTAGACGGGTCTCTGCTCTGCAATTAGTTTAGTTGAGTTGTGTCGATTGTGTGTCGAGTGCTTTTGTGTGTCGGGTCAAATGGGTAAAAGGGTGATTATGAGCGCATGCAATTAACACGAGTCCATGCACTCTTCGTTATCGATTATTGCGTATCGATAAATCTACAGATACCACGCTGATAGGAAATATACAATTTAACGACTAGTATCGACTAGTTCATGAGCAGTATATGCATTATCGATCACAATGTTTACAAATAGTTCATTTATCGAATATGTATATCGATATCGAACACACAGCATGTTCTTCTTAAGCTGGAGTACCAAGTTTACAAGTTTGCATATACTATTCCATTTTTTGTTGATCAATTTTGTATCGAAAATCAATCAAATTGTATCGATAACATATCGTTTGTGTATTATGAATCGATAAAGAATATGATTGTTAGGAATCACGCACAGAATGTGATGAATGTGATTGAATGAAACTGATTGACTTTGCAATTTATCGATGACACACGAAACTCACCCCAGAGTGTAATTGCTCGTTATCGATTATTGCGTATCGATAAATCTACAGATGGTACGCTGATAGGAAATATACAATTAGGTTTTAACGACTAGCATCGACTAGTTCATGAGCAGTATATGCATTTATCGATCTCAATGTTTACAAATAGTTCATTTATCGAATATGTGTATCGATATCGAACACACAGCGTGTTCTTATTAAGCTGGAGTACCAAGTTTACAAGTTTGCATATACTATTCAATTTTGATTGATCAAATGTTATCGAAAAACAATCAAATGTATCGATAACATATCGTTTGTGTATTATGAATTGATAAAGAGTATTATTGTTGGGAATCACGCACAGAATGTGATGAATGTGATTGAATGAAACTGATTGGCTTTGCAATTTATCGATGACACACGAAACTCACCCCAGAGTGTAATTGCTCTGCCCTTATGTTGGACTAGGAAGTTTGCCAATTTGCATGTGTTTCAACTCTTTGGGGCTTATCTATTAACAGGAATGTATTGTACGAAAGGCAAATATTGGCCAACTGTGTCCACACTTGGCCAAAAGGCAGCGCTGCCTGCGCACTGCAGCAGATCACGCAGCAGGCAGCGGGCAGCGGGCTGGACTGAGGGAGGGAACACAATCTTATCGCAGGCAAATGTTGAAACGTTTTTCCAGCGACTGAGGGGGAAGGTGTCGCGGGGAGAAGGCGCGGTTTTTTGCATGCTCACATTTGTGTTTGTCTTTGGCTTTGGCGTTAAGGCTGCGCTAATGAAGGGGCGGGGCAGTTGACAGTTGACAGCCCGGCTGCCGGGGGTAGCAGGGGATGCAGGGGTGTAGGGGTGTAGGGGGTTGTTTAGCTGGCTGTCATTGACACTGGCCGTGCCAAAGGATGCAGTGCGCTGCTTATCAGTGGCAAGGCTCCTGTCTGGTTGCAAGCCCGCAGCAAGCAATGACCTTTCCAAGAGCCACCCCTGTGGCATGTTGCACGTTGCACGTTGCACATTGTATGTGGCAGCTTGCAGCTTGCAGCATGGCGTTGATTAAAGCAATTAAGGGTCAAGTCTCAGTTGCATTCCCAGTTGAAGTTGGTAGATGCGGGCGCGGGCGCGGGCGCGGGTTTCCAGTTCTTCGGGTCAATGGCTGCGTCATGTTAATATTTGGACAACAACATTAGACGAGGGGCGGGACGGAACGCGGCGGGGTAAACCCTGCTCGATCTTAATTGCCCATCAAATTTGAAATCTATTGAATTGCCATTCAATGACAATACAAAGAAATTTCTCAAAAACTTTGTCAAGTGCTTGGCGCTTCAACACTTTCACTAAAGTAAATAATGGAAAACACACAAAAAAGGTCAATTAAGATTGAGTTTGTCCGAAATGCTCGACTCGCAGATACCCTCTAGCCTTAGCTCGGAATGACTTTAGTAGTTATTCAATGATAGTTTACTTGCTGCTCTAAATGTGTCCCAAAATTGAAATATATAACTTCAATCTGTGTTTTCAATTTGAGGCTTGAGTTTCGGGAAGTCATTTATTCAAATAGTATTAGAGTATTATTATAAAAAGCAACACTATTTACAAAGGTACAAAGTTGTCTTAACTAAGAGTATTATACATCCTGGAAAGAGACTTTACAAAGTTCTATATTTGGTAGAACATCAAATTCTTGATGGACTGATATTCAAATTTTGATTTATGGTATTCGAGGCTTGGATTTCTTAGAGTAAGAGTTAACCTATGCTAAGTGTAAGTAATTACATCAACTTTGTTTGATTGGTGTTATTAGTATTTACATTATATAAATCAATAAATAATTCGAAACTAAAGTGGCTTTAGTATTTGCTAATGAGCTCCACAGCAAGAGAATTCAATTACTATTCCTTACTCATGATAGTTTCCATACATAAATCCATGAGAAGCACAATTATCTGAAACACATTTTTGAGACAATGAAACTTTTTCGTGCATCTTTTATCTAGCGCCGTGTGAAGACGATCTAATCTAACGTGAAAGCTCGTTTCATGCAACTTGCATGGAAATCGAAAGGTTAGAAACGTTCGCCGTTATGAGTGTTGTAAACTATGCAGAAATGGCAATCAGATCTGATATGAGTGTTGGAAAACGTAGTAGTAGTGTCTCACATATAGTACACGCAACTTTATCGCGCAATAATTATCTTAATAAGTAAAGAAGAAGAATTAAAGATGCGTGTTCAGCTCAGAAACTTATCAAGTAATAGAGTTTTGATAGTTTGATTAAAAATGCCGCGAACTTAGTCGAGTACATAGGCTGCATAGCGTCTGTCTGTTTGTTTAACCCATTTTAGTGGTTACAGGGTATACGAAATACATTTTGCCACTTAATGCAACTCTCAAGTTGAAAGATCTATTCATTGGAGGCCTCAAATCTCTAATAAATGTGTTGCCACATCGTTTACAGTGGCAGCGTTGAGTGGCATGCTGAGTGAGCAGGGGGCAAAGGGGTGCAACCAGCTGCCTTAGATGTTTGTTTATTTGTTTATTTGTTTTGGTTGCGGTTTGGTATGGCATTTAAGATTCGCATTTGCTACGGATATGCTCCCTACTTAGCGACTTTCCATTTCACACGCTCCAACAAATTACCGATTACCCCTAGGGCCCCCTAGGGCCCCCTTGTGCTCGCTCTCCCCCTCTTCAATTTGGGTCAGAATGTTGCGTGACAGTTGCTCATTGGCCAGCAAAGTGTTGCATGCTTTTGGGCTGGTCATTGCTTAACCAAATTTGTGTGTGTTTCTTCCTCTGCCCGCGACCCCTCGCTCTGCTAATGATAGAAACATGCGGTTCATGTCGATGCATGTTCCTAATTACTCGTATGTTTTGAGGTTATGTCAAATTGCAGTTGTGTTCAGAGTTGAAACTCTCACTGATGTGTCATCGTCATCGTTATCGTTATCGTTGTCGTTAGCGTCATGTTGTTGACCTTGTTGCAAAGTGTTTTACTCAGACTTGACCACACCTGTTCAGGGCTCGCCCACTTACTGACGAATTCTGTCTGTGATTTGTGATTTGGCTGGAACAGCTGCCTAATGAATGAAATTTGTGTTCTCTTGAAGTGTTTGAACAGCTGTTTAGACTCTACTCCGTCAGCATGATGGCACAGACACTCACTATCATCCCTCAGAGTCCCCTAGCAGCTTCTTGATACGGAGCAAAAAGGCGGAAAAGACATGCTCCAAAATTCAATTTCTTTGCAGGCAATTTCTAGATACAGATGGGTTTTCTTTTCTCTTCAACAGAGTCTAGACTGTCTTAACAGACTGAGGTTTTCTAAACTAAGAGATAGACAGGTTTAAGATCTGACCAGGATTCCCAAAAGCAACTAACTCTACCTCAAATAAAGAGGGAAGTTCGTGTTAAGGTTCTATAAACTAATTAACTAATTTGTATCTCTTACTAGCACAAGTAAAAAGAATGTCCTCAAAGTTATGCAAGGAAAAGACATTACCTCCTTGATATAGGAGGGTTTCCCCACTTGTTAGAAGTCAGATAATCCTAACAGACTGACATATGTACATATTTTCTATAATTCTTTGTGGTCTACCTCAGGATCTACCAAGGAGACTTTTACTTTGACTTGAGTAGGAGTTGGCTTGATAATCAAAGAGTCTTGAAGGTCCCTGGCTTACATTGAAAGGGTTCCCTTTGAGACTATCTGAATTCCCTTAACTGAATACAATCTATTGGTGACGCTATCCTGGTCATCCTATTTGTCATCCATTGGTCATCCCATTTCATTTAAATAGGGAAATCGCCTATTTTTGTGGAATTGCTTGGACAATTGTCCAACAATGTATTATTCATTGTATTGAAACCTGCTAAAATGTGTATTCTTTCTGTCAACCCTTATCCTTGCAGTTTATTTGGCCAACTTCTCCATTGCGCGGTGCCAAAGCGAACAGTAAACAGAAATTGTCAGCAAAAACGCAAGCAACTTTAAGGTAAGTTAATAGCTACCAAAGGCAATCGCCTTGGGGTTGAGCTGGGGTTGAGCTGGGGCTGGGGTCCTGATTGGGTTGGGATGGGCACTGCAGACAAAGTCAAGAAGAATAAGGAAGAGAAAATGTCCGTAGAAGTGCATTGCAAGGAGTTTGTTGGTCTTGACAATGCCAACGTACCTTGGCAAGGATGTGAAGCCTCGCTTTTGTGGGGTCTCCCTCAAATGTGGAGAACTTTTCCGCTACCCAACCCATGTCCTAGCTGTGGAATGCCTATTGCTGTTGGTTTGGGCGCGTCTGCTGGCGCATATTAACGCTTGCGGTTATTTGGATTTTAGCTTATGCCGCACACACCACACACACACACACCCATTCACACACACCCACACAGACGCACTTAAAGCATGACTGTCAAGTGTTGTTGTGTTGCTGCTTTTGTAATTTTTATGACTTCGAGGCTTCACGCCACACACACACACACACGCACATACACCCACACCCGGACTCATAACCATGCCCACAACCATCCCCACCATAGTATCTCCCCCCATTTGGCTGTCTGCACTTGCAACCCTTTTCGCATGTCTCTGGCTCTTCCTTATACCCTTGCTGAGGGTGTTCAACTTTTGTCACGAGACGTGCAACGCATTGAAAGGCATTTCTGATCCAAAATATATATCTACTCTGAATATGCTCGATCAGGAAACGTCCTTCTTTTCTATGCAAACCCGTCCCTCTCTTTGAAAGCTAGCTTTCAAGTTAATAAATGTCAAATGCAAAACGACTAAACGTCCCTCTGTTTGAATATAGTGACTAGTACCCTGACTAATAAGTAGTAAGAACTATCAATTAAATGATAAAATGGATCAAAGTTAAGTTTAGTTTAAGCATCGGACAAAACTTACCAATTCTAGGTTAACTAATTAAAAGGTAACAACATTTTATTGAAGTTCGAATTCCCAAGGATCCCTCGAGAATTCATTTGTTTGGAAAACTTATCTGTTAGTCAAAGCTGTTCGTATCCTTACCAAATTCACCAACTTTGACTTACATTTTGATATTGAAATGTTCACCAAATTCGAACAGAATCGAATTACTTTAACATATAGCTGCCATAGGACCGATTGATATAGAACTGAGTTTTGGTATTAAAGGGTTTATTGTTTGGCTTGGCATGTTGCAAGTGTATTAAGTCTTCGACATCATAAAGATATATAGCTCTCCTTACTTGTTATTACACTCGGTATGTTTTTAACGCAAAGCGTTAATATATTAAAGCCGCACAACCAGACAATGACTTTGTGTGTGTGAGTGTGTGTGTGTGTGTGTGTGAGTGTGTGTGCGAACCTGATCAAGCATGTCTGGTTTTCGCACAGCGACTCAAATTGCTGCTGCCCTGAAAGTTGGCTACACAATTTCCTGCAAGGCATTCAACAAAGCAGCCGCGAGGCATGCAACACATTTGGCAACTTCAAATTTCAAATACCGTTGCGTGCTTCTTGGGGCTGCGGATAAACTTATTGCACAATTTAAGATTGCTTTTATTTTGTCCAAAATGTTTTTTAAGTGATTGAGTCTTGGGTGATATTTACGTGGATAAATTTTGTGCCTCCCCGGAGGGAAAATTGGTGGAAAACATGGACTCTGTGTACACTCGGGAAATTAAATGACCTTAAATAGGAATCGATCCAATATTCAGAGATAATTTCTATTTTGTAGGAGTACTTTCTTTTTTTTTTTTATTGGTGTGGTGGTTGTGATCGGCACCTTGCGATCTTACCCAACCATTTATCGGGTTTAATGATCCAGGATCTACATATTTACATTAATTATGGGTAGATGTTAACTAAAGACTAATTTAACATAAGTGTGAGAGTAAAACAAAAAACAAAACAAAAAAATATATATATATATATGTGTATATATATATATATTATGTACTTTTTTAGTAGATTCTCCTACTGGGGAGGTCCCTTGGGAGTACTTTCTAAATTTATAAAATATGTTTCTTAAATTCAGAATAAGTTGCCTTGAATAGAATCTATCTGCTTTTGAGTAACTAAATTCTACATTAATGCATAAAAAATGGAGAGTAAATCCTTACCCTTACTATAATCCTTACAAAGTAATTTCAACACTTAGTAATCAATGGAGGATTTTGAAATTTTTATTTTTTTAGAATATTATGCTTTGAAGCTTAAAAGTGATTATCTTACTATTTAGAAAATGAAACCTTGTTAAACAGACATAAATTTTCTGAGAAATAGTGACTTACACATGACCAGAAAGAATTGTTTATAAAAGTTATGTTTCCAGTTTCTTTTGAAATACAAACTGAACAGGCAAACAAACTGATGGCATTCCGCAAATATCTTGCCCAACTAGAGACACACACTCGTAAAATGGAAGAGCATCTTCAATGACCTATGAGTAGAAAGAGCATGGCACTTGGCTGCGTCTTGCCACTCCAAATCTGTTGCAATCTTCTGCTGCCGCATGATGCCACAAAGTTCATTTGTATCTGGTTATAGCCATTCCTGTTGGTGTCGCTGTTTTCTGCGTAACCCGTTTCCCCAGTAACAAACGAGCCCCCGCTGACCCCGCGGCCCCAGTAAGCCCGGTACGCCACAAAAGATGCAACTGCAACTTACAAAAGTGCAGTTAAGAAACGCAACAAAGAAAACGCATTCATTTGATAACTTCAAACCAAATAAGTATATCTTTAATGTACGGTTGTTCTATGTTTCCAGGGAAGTGAATATTGAAAGAGAATCCTTAATTCCATTCTTGGTCTTTCTTGCTCTCTTTAATGATCCTTAGTTCGAGTTTTTGGCTTCCCCAGTATCTTTGATTTGAAGTTTCTTTAGTCCCTCGACCAGATCAACGCCTTTGGGTGGATAAATAACGCTGCCAGTGCGACTGTACTTCCGAACAGCTCCAGCAGGAACTTTTGGTTGTGGTATTAGCGTCTTCTTGGAAGGCATCCTTGTATCGTTATTGAATATTCTTGCAAGTAGAAATATAGACTTCTATCGGATATTTTGTTGTTGTTATATTTTTCAATTAAGAGAGTTTACGAACCTGTCACTTCCACAATATATTTGGCAATGAATGTTTGATGTTCTCAACTCTACTGACAGGCCTCTCAGTTGCCAAATTTGTTTACAATTGTCCGTATGGAAAAGTATTTGGATTTCAGCCATGTTTACCTCTTGCTTATAATAAAGTAGAATAATAAACTTTTCGCTTCGACTTGAAATCTGCCTCTCTGTTTCGAAATGTGTGCAATGTCCGCAGTATTTTCCAAACCCTTGAAGCTAGAGCAAACAAACTTAGTACACATGCTCATACATATATACTTTTGTACACATCCTCGTCTGCGTCAAGATCTCCCACACACTCACACGAAACCAAGTCTCAAGTCTCCTAACTCAATCAAATCGAAATTGTTGCAGGCGGATGGGTTTTTTGTTCATGTTTTTGTCCCCTTATTGTTTCCACATTCAACTTCAACCAGTCCCGGTATTCTTGCAACCTATTGTAGTATTTCGCGCGTTCCGAAACCCGTCCGAATGCCAATTGAATTCACATTGTTTTATTTTCTCCTATTATATATGCTTGCCTCCCTGAAGGATCTTTGCCAGTGCAACCAGAAGTTCTTTAGTTCTTGGTTCTTTAATTTGGTACAGGGTATCTGCTAGTCCAGCACTTGTGCTGTGCGTAATCTAAGCTGCATTCTCAATTGCAAGCAATTCTGTGCGACTTTAGTAGAACATTTTAGGCGTTCACAGAAACCAGAGACGCCCACGCAAATAATTCACAAATACCTTATAAATATTTAAGGCAAATGTTTTTGTTTGATTTGGAATTTGTTTCGCTTGTTGTTGTTTGTGTTGTTTGTGTTGTGTGTGTTGTTATTTTCATTGTTGTTGGGGCTCATTGATTTTAATTAAGTGGCAGCTTTATGCGTCGCCCTGCGGAGGCGTGTTTCGAGTTGGAGTCAATTTAAGGATCGTGGGTGGGTTCCCAAGTTGGTTGCATGGCACTTTTGCTGGCTGTTGGCTTAGCTAAATGCCAATGGCTCGTAACTTGGCGGCGGTCACCGGGAGGAGGGGAATGGGGAAGGGGAAGGGGGGATCTTTAAGCTTAATTAGCAGCTTTTTGTACAAATTTGGTTGTCATCATTAGGTCGCGACTTGAGAGGCGGCTCATTTGGTTGGGCAATTGCCAAACGACGCGACGTTTTCATTTGCGTAATGAAAATTGCATTTTCTTGAGGCGCTTAACTGATGGGTTTGCGTCTCCCCAGGCAGCCCCCTCCCCCCAACCCGCCGCTACGCACCTGTTCCACACATTTTGGAAAAGTTGCTCAATGTATTTTTTGCATATTTGCACCGTCTGTTTGTCTGTGTGTGTGTGAGTGTGTGTGTGCGTCCCACTGGGTAAGCAAATCTAGTAAGAACGCTCCATTCGCAAGTGCTCGACTAGGAGCTACCCTGTGAAGTTGTATCGAAACGTTTGGTATAAGCTTGCTGGATCTACTCGCTAAACTGTTCGAACGAACAACTTTATGATCAATCACATCTACGTTTGATGCGAAAACTAAAGTGTTGCAAGTCCACAATATCAATAGGAAGGACAACAATCCGAAGAACAAACAATATAACAAACGAACTAGTAAGACAATTGAATCTAAACTGAACGTTCTCAAAGAGCTGGACTACCGATGTTATTCCTTAAGTTGAATAGTATTCAAGTTTAATACTAAAAGCTCGTATCCCAGGTCTAAAGGTCTCCAACTCTAAAGGTCTTAACACACGTTTCCTTCAGTGATATCGTCTTTCTATCGCGTTTTTATCTTCCATTGGAAATATCACCGTGGTATGCAAGAGAACCTATCGCTTTTCATCAAAGGTATGGCAGTACCGACTTCCTGGTGGTAACAACTCACAATGTTTGCAGACAATACGATTCTTAAAACACTACTGTGCCCAACACCCGATCTCTATAAGTATTGCAGAGAAACGAGGTCTGAAATTGCAATATCTAGCGATTTGAAGCTTGAAGATAAAAAGATCAAGAATATAGTCGCATGTGTGTAGCCCTTTCGGCATTCAAATGACTGAAAGAGTACCAAAATAGGCGAAAAGAAAGCTCGCTCTTAAGTAGCTGGCAAACATGCGGTGCAAGTAGCTTTCCATGAAATGCGTCTAATGGACGTTTTCCAAGACGTGTCCGGACAACCCATAGAGGCCCAGACCGAGACCCAGACCCAGACCGAGACCCTGTGACAGTACCGAACCCAAGCCCAAGCCCAAACCAGTGCTGTAGGTCAAGGCTGGGCGCGGCGGGCGTTGCGTGTACGTGCTGGGGCAGCTGCCAACTTCTGTTGTTGTTTGTTATTTGTAGTTTGTTGCTGTTGCTGCTGCTGCTGCTGATTGTTGACACTTGCAGTTACATCGATAAGCGAACGGTGAAAGCAGCGACTGCGACTGCGACTTCAACTTCAACGAAGACCACTGCCCAAAAACGTACGAAGAAATAATAACTACTTTCGACCTGCCGGTTTTTTAACACCCTTGCAGACAAGTGTTAAGACCATCTCATATTTACGTGCAATATTGCGCTACCAGCGACATTTGCATCTGATCTTTAACCATTTCTATACAGTTTCCCCTTATTGACTTGGTTGGAGCCTAAAGACTCCACAGTGTCTTAAAAGCAACTCTTTTGCCGTTGCAGTTTTCCAGTTGCTTTCGCAATAGATTGAACGCAAAGTAATATTTTCCTCTAAGTTTTTCATATTTACAAAATAGTAATTGAAACTATAAACATTTCTTTATTTTTGTATGAGCAAAGAAAAGTTGAATTGAAGACAACGTTTTGTGAATGACATTATCGATATATCGATAAGTACCATCGATGGTGAAGAGAGTTGAAAACTATCGATATTATTGACATAACATGCTTGTTCTTTTTCAATACAATATTGTATAGGAGTGACTAAAACTGAGACCTCTTGAATTGGGTTAATATAATAGCCTCAAAATCAATATGGTTCCCTATGGTAGAGCAAGAGAAAATAACTTTAGTTTACAACAGAACACATTCTTAGTTCATACCCAGCAAACACCGATCCTATCAACTGCCTATCCAAACCCAACCCAGAAAACATCAACAAAACAATATGATTTCTTAAAGACCCCAACATTTAGAACCTAATCTAACACACCATACTACCTCTGGACACATAATTACAAGCTCACACATCCACATATATGTAAGGTTAGAACTAATTAGCTCCAATACTTTATATTATAAATACTGTTTATTATTATTATATGCCCGCGTGGGAGTTTAACAAATTAATGAATACAACTTTTGCTTATATATTACTGCGGCTTGAAATCTGCTTCTGATCTTTTCTCTTTGACGCTCTCTGATCGACTGTATCGCTGCTCGCCTTGCCAACTCGTTGGCGTTGCCACCCGGCAAAGCCTGGGCTGCCAGATGACCTGAGCGTTACCATCTTACATATATATTCACTATAAATTTAAGAACAACAAAATCTCTCCAACGTGATAATGATAGTCGAAGGCCCTAGCAGCCAGTACTAAGTTAAACTAGTAAGATATACTCTTCATAATTGTATCTAGCTTTAAATAAATAAACTTTAGTTTCTTAGAGAACATGTATTGTAGCTTCTACAATGCGTAGCATGTTCAGTATAGATCTTAAAATACCCTCTACGTAGGGTATTACGACAATTAAAAGCGCTCTTGACACATGGTCAGGGAATGCGGCAGAAGATTTAAGATCTGCATCTGCAGCAATTTGATTTGTGGCCAGCTGCCAGCTGCCAGCCGTACCTCCACCCCCCTTTGGTGAGCCACTCTCTGCCGCGCTTAGAAAGCAGCATTGTGGAAACTATGGGAAACTCTGGGAACTCTGGGAAAATCAAAAGTGCTGCCTCAGCACGCACGAACTAAAACTGGGCTTGTTCTCATTACACTTGAGGCTGCAATTATTCTTCTATATTTTTTTGGGGCAAGCCAAAAGTCGGTGAATTTGGAAATTAGTGAATGAAATGTGTTGGCTTTTCAGCAGCTGAAAGCCGATGACAGTTATCAATAATCTTATCACATAGGAGACATTTTGAGCTGTCAGCTTTCTCGGATTATGTTCATGACACGTTTCTAGTTCTATTGGTTTTTACTCTCTCTCGGGAGTCTCTCTCGAGAGAGAACATTTGAGTTGTCTATTCTCCTTTGTGCAGCATTCGTCAAGGTTTTACTGGAGCATTAGGGATCTTCTCTATCTGCTCATTCAAATAAGACTCGTTTTCATTTGGAAGTTCCCGAGTTCACTTAGATCAGTTTCAGAGCAGACATCTGTCTAGCTTGAAATGAACTTATTTTCTAGTTTCTAGTTTCTAGTTCTAGTTGAAGTATACTTCACTTTTACTATTGGTTTTTACTCTCTCGAAAGAGTTTCTCTCTCTCGAGAACATTTGCGTTGTCTATTCTCCTTTGTGCAGCATTCGTTAACGTTTTACTGGAGCAATAGGGAACTTCTCTGTCTGCTCATTCAAATAAGACTCGTTTTCCTTTGGAAATGCGAGTTCACTTAGATCAGTTTCAGAGCAGACATCTGTCTAGCTTGAAATGAAATTATTTTCACGTTTCTAGTTCTAAGTATACTTCACTTTTCCTATTGGTTTTTACTCTCTCTCGAAAGAGTTTCCCTCTCGAGAGAACATTTGCGTTGTCTATTCTTCTTTGTGCAGCATTCGTCAACGTTTTACTGGAGCAATAGGGATCTTCTCTGTCTGCTCATTCAAATAAGACTTGTTTTCCTTTGGAAATGCGAGTTCACTTAGATCAGTTCCAGAGCAGACATCTGTCTAGCTTGAAATGAACTTATTTTCTGCTCTGGGTTGGTTTTGTGGCCCGTTAACAAATTAATTGCTACGCTCTTTAAATGTTAATCAAAACACAACACGCCAACGATCTAGCAACAACAATAGAAACGCCATCAAATTAGTGGATACATTTGGTAAACATTTAACAAAAATTGTAATTCTCAAGACTGCGCTGGGAATTTGAGATCGCAAACGGCAAACGGCCATCGGCAATCGGCCTTTGAACATAATTTATGGGCAATTTGAATATATTTTCATTCAAATTTTATTTCACTTTGAGTCTCTTTCTTTTTATTATTAGGTGTTTTTTTCAGTGTGCAAAAATTGTTGTATAGAAATTTGCAGGCAAAACAAGAAATTATAAAAACATCCCAACAATATTTGATGGCAAATTTAGTTTTAGTTTTAGTTTTAGTTTTAGTTTAGTTTTAGTTGAAGTTGAAGTTTTTGTTGTCGCCTGATGATGTTGCTCAGGTGCAAGATATCAAAAAGCGACCACAGATGAAGGGGCAGATGAAGATGATGAGAAAGACAATTAATTGATGGGAATTTCTTTTTAGTGTGCTCGTGTGTGTGTGTGTGTGTTTGTGTGTGTGTGTGTTTGGCTGCCGGTCTTTTGGTTCGTTTACATATTCAAATAGAAATCGAAAGCGTTTGATTTTTCAACTATTGTTTTCTTCTCTCTCTCTCTCTCTCTCACTCTTTCTCTGTTACACCTGCTGTTGCTCTCTCTCTCTCTGTCTGGCTGTCTCAGCTTCTAATTTGTTGGCCGTAGAAACAATAGACGCGTGTTGTGCTCACGATGATGTCTTGGGGATTACGTAAAACACATCAAAGAAAGAAAGAAAGAAAGATTTTCGGTTATATATCTTTTCTTCTGTTTTTGTCCGATTTGTATCTATTTTCCATTTAGCGAAATTAAGTAATAGATTTTACTTGTTAGTTAGTAGCCCCCCCTCCCCCTAGGCGTCTCTCCCCATCCAAAGGGGGGCGTGACTTTTGGCTAACGATGCTGTCACTCTGCGGCGTGAGAAGCGCAGAGAGCGGCGTTCGAAAGTGCTGCAAGCGCATTTCTACTGCGCTCTTCTTTCCCCACTCTTTGCTTCTCTTCTGGTCTTCCCATATGACACATTTCCACTGACCAAACAATCGACTCTGATGATCAACAAAAATAATGGTAGTTATAATAACAACTTCCATCTCTTGTTGTACACATTTCACGCACTCACGTTTTTAAATGCAATACTTACACATCAAAAGCCGCAAAAGCCACAGAGACCAGCCCAACTCAACCCCCCTCAACCCCCCTCAACCCCCCTCAACGTTGCACGCCCCGTCAATTGAAGCCGCACATAAATTTTTATGATCAGAGCTTTAAATGCTCTTCCCGAGAGTCTACTTAAAGATTGACTCATCCGAAACTTGGGAAAAGAATACTCAACAAACTAATATTATCTCTATTTAGACCATTCAAATGGTGAATGATTGATCTGAATGGTGAACAGCGAGGAATCTTGGGTATAAATTTGACTATACTTTGGTATTATTTGAAGGAACTCGACATTTACCAACCATATTTTACTACTCATCCGAACATTACGTGTTCCCATTTCAATTGAAAACTTGAAAAATAATTATGGTAGAGATTAAATGTTCCTTGTCTGATTCAGATCTTAGGGTATTTGAAGTATCGGTGCGCATAAGTTTTTCTCCTTCCTCCTTAAATCGGTTATGTTTTTGGTTGCCTCAGGTTTTCTACCTAAGCAATTATAAATTATAAGTAAAAAACTAAAATTAAACGAAATACTTTTTGCGCGTACCTAAAACAACAACATCAATATGATCTACCGAGACTGCTGGACTTGATAGCTACCCTGCAATCAGCTCTAGAGCAGAAAAGCAAAGAAATCATTTCATTTCAGAATACAATAATATTGAAAGCTTCCTTTTTTGAAAAAAAACATGCGTTTTAAGTTTTGAATATGAATTTAATATTTGAAATATCTAAAAATAAAAAAATACTTTAGTTAAGTGAACTAATAAAATTATATAAAATCAGTCTACAAATTGATTCTGTATTGAAAACTTGGAAGATTATAAGTATAGTAACTGAATATAAATGAGAAACCCAGCAATCAAGTTTGAAATACCAAAAGAGAACTAGTTCAAATGAACTAAGCAGGAATCACAGACTCCTAAATTCTTACAAAATTTGCCCAACTTAAAAAATGAAAGCGAATTCTGGATTCAAATCGGGGGAGTTCTGTCAAAGGTAAGACGGAGTTTTGAGCCTCTGAAACAAGCATTATCTGTCTCGTAATGCCCTTTTGCAGGCATTCAATGATTACAGGGTATAGGAAGCAGGCAACGGCCGCTTGACTTTGGCACATTTTGGATCGCGTCACAAATTCGTGCGAATAACTTCGGGATTGTCGAAGAAGAAGAGAAAAAGTTGCGCAAACTTTTCGCAGTGAATGCGGAATGTGGAATGACCTTTCGGGCCGAGTCGGGCCGAGTCGAGCCGAGCCGAGCCGAGACCTATTCTCTGGCACATTCATCGTTATCATTTGTACTTTTGCATAGTGTGGGGTCGGCCTGGGGTTTGGGGCTTGGGTTTAAGCCCGGATTCGGGTTCGGGTTCGGATACGGATTCAGGTGTGGCTGCAACTAAAATGAATGCGTCGTTTGCATACTCGTGTTATGAGTAAAGCTCTTTAATAAGATGACAATTACGAGTGTTTGCCATCTAATGCGCTGTCCAACAAATTTACGATGCATTTACGATAATTTGCGTAGATATCATTTAATGACTCCCCCGCTCTCCACTCTCCACCCTCCGCCGGACAGCGCTTTGAAGAACTTTGACCGAATGCAGTGGCGAGAGATCATTAAAGGCTGACCAAAAGGCTGCCGAACAGTTAATAGTTTATCTTTAATGTTCACAACGACACAACAGAAACAAATAAGACAGCAAAAACACAACTGAGTAGAGCGACTACGAGTTACCCTGTTTATAGCAAACTCCATCCTAAGGCGGAATTGTAATCATCACAATTGTGTCTAACCTCACTTTATAAAATGTCCACCAGTACATCAACTCATTTTCTCCATCGTAGTAACAATTGTGTGAGCTTCACCCCTCTTAAACTCTCATTGATTGAAATACTCATAATTGTATATTGCAAAATTTGTAAATTACTGGAGCTAAGCCCCTAAATTAAGTTTAGTAGCGTATAGTTCCCAGTTATCTAGGTATAAGTTAACATATAAGCCGATCATTTAAGGGTTTTCTTCCCCATTTTCCTTTGTAATCTATATTAATTATTTTTTAAACATAGCAAATTCATTAAGTAAACTCAAGAAATGTTACTGTTGAAAAGCAATCGCTAAAACTAGGAAAAATACTACAAATTAAAATTTAGCTTTAAATAAAACATTGTGCCTTAGAGGGGAAATAAAAGCAAATAAAAAAAAAAAAAAAAAAAAAAAAACAATTGTGCCATACTTTATATTTATGAACTAGCTGGTATTTTCCGGGATAACACACTTGCATATGAAAGAAGATACAAAAATTTCCCATTTCAACTCCATTTTCCCCCTGCTACTTCTGCAAATCGGTAAGAAACAGGTTTATTTAGATTTTGTGTAGAGTTTTGAAATCAGTTACTAGATATACAATAAACTTTTAAATGAAATACATTTTTCACAAGCTGAAGCAACATAATCGAATTTTTCGATAACAATTTAACCAACACACTAAATTGTTCCACCAAGAAAAAGTTTCGATTTCTATTGATGAAAAAATATTCAATCATAAATATTTGGTGACAAATGGTGATTGTATTGCTATGATTATTTACTTCACCCTAAATCTCTCTCTCGAAATTTGTTCACCTTACCCTAAACTATCGAACCTATCGAACCTATCGAGTTGAAGCACTACTGATAGTTGTTGCTGTTGTTCAAGGAGAAGGATGTGCATTCTCTGCTTGTTACACTCACTTGTAACACATTATAATACCCTTTGTTATAATTTCAATGGGTATTGGGTGTAAAAAACGAAATTCACAAATAAAATGTGCGCAAATTTAATTGCAAATGAAAAAGTCAGTCGCGATGCGGTGCATAAATTTAGCGAGGCTGTCCACGAGCACAATCATGTCCCATATCTTAAATCGTACGGCGTAGTCAATGCCAAATGCATGGCCACGCCCACTTGCACGCCCACCATGCCACCATCGGGCTAGAAACTTTTACTTTGAACTTTGACAAAACGCGCAAAAAAAAGCTAGGGAGGAAAACTGGAAAATCAGCAATGGCAGCCGGGTGAGTTCGGGTGAGTTCGGGGCGCAGGTCGATAATAGCCTAATAGCCTAAGAGTATGCGTGTCTTGCTGTTATGACGCCCCCGATTTATTGGCTAGCTTTGTTTTGCTTCGCTTAAAAGCAAATTTTATTTTAATTTGATTTCTGGTCACCATTTAGCTCGGCTCGGTCCCCACCTGAGTCATTCAACCCGTGAGAGGCCGCGAGCACAACTTTCATATACTTACATGCATACTTTCTTCAAAAAATTTGAAATACGCCACCAAACGGCGGTCGGTCGCCATCCGCCTATGCGGGAGGGGCAGTTTAGACACTCCCCTCCCTCCCCACCTCCCCACCTCCCCACATTCCACCCACCAGCTGCGGCAAGGTAAAAGGAGCTTTCGTTGTTGCTGTTTTGGTGGGTGAAACCGATATTAGCTGAGCGGAATAGTTAATTAACGCGTACGACATATGTTAATATCGTTAATATCGTACGAGTATATAAATTTCGTCTTGGCGAAACGGTCCAAAAAGCCGGAAAGGTAATGACGGATGTGCGCGCGATGCGATGATGGTACCTCCGGGTGTGTTGAGGTGGGTGGTGGGTGGTGGGTGGGTGGTGAATGTGTGACTAATGTTTGAGTGAAATTGCTTGGGCAATTTCTTGAAAGCATCGATCAAAGATCGATCATTTATCGATAACAATCAATACTATCGATTGCAATGTGGTCAACCAATCGTTCAGTCTAAATCTGAACAAAAGAACTCTATACCAAGACCATGGAATTGCTTATCTATAATTATTATGAGAATGACATTTGTGTATCAATAAATTTATCGATAAATTTGTAACTCAAATGAGTCTCAAATCAATATCTGCATGTAGTCTTTTGAGTTTCATTCATTTACATTTTGATAATTTTTTAGGACTATCTTGGGATCTTTCCATGCGATATATGATCAAATTGTGTGATCTTGGGTTGAGTTTAGGTTTCTTTTGTGTTGTTAGCTCTTATATTACAGTACTGAAGTTGATTTTAGGTTGTATGATGGTGTTAAACTTGATTCTCAGTCGATAAATTTGTTAGTTATTTATCGATTACTCATATATCATATATTTACATTATATGACAAGTTACACTCTTTCACGTTTGTTTATATGCAATTTATCCACTTAAATATTACGCATGTAAAGAAATTCTTATTAAAATTGACTTTTCACTACGTTGAAAGTATTGTAATCGATGATTTGTGGAAATGTTCTGAAAATATTGTTTCGTAAAAAGGTTTAATCTTTAAAACATCGGTTAGTCTATAATAGCGATGCGATTAATATAAAAAACTCTAAGAATTTGCCAAAATTGACTAACAAATTATTAGAATATTTAAGAGCAGTGTGATTTTCTAGTAAATACTGTATTTTGTGGTAAGTTCGTTGCCTAAGTCTTTTATTTTGGGTGGTACTACTTCTGAATGCTGTTCAATCAGTTCAATCATGCTGTCAATCAGTTGGTCAATCAGTCAGTCGGTCACACGCTTTAACTGTGATGATGGACTTGCAGATAAAAGCAGTCGCAGTCAACGCTCTGCCCTGCACTTGTCACCTGGGTCCCCGATCTTCGATCTGTCCGCCTTGGGCCACTTGTAATGCAAGTCGTGTGTCTCTCTCTCTCCCTCTCTCTGTGTGTGTGTGTTGTGTGTGTGTGAGTGTGTGTGGTGTTCAAGTATTGTTTGTTTTTGTTTATGCTGCGCGTGTTGTGAACGAAAATTGGTGTTTGTTTCTTCATTTCGCTTCGATTCGCAAGAATATCAAAAGGCTGTTTAAGGTTGGGGCAAGTTGAGTTGGGTCGAGTGAGTGTTGGGGGCTTTCTAGTGAAATTGAAAACGCATTTAATAACAGGCCAAATTGACATGCAAACAACAACAACAAAATAAAGAAAACAAAGTAAAATGGAATGAAATAAAACAAAACAGTTAACAAAACTGTTGACAAATTTCACTTTCAGCAGGGCACATGCAATGCTAATGGCCCAGCCAAGTAAATCTTTCAATTTAAGCTTGAATCTGGATCTCAATCTAAGTCGGAGTCGGATTCAAACTTCGAATTGGAATTGGAGTCTGAAATGCCTTGGGAAGTGCACGCATAAATCAAATTTCACAAGGCCCGCAAATGAGATGAGTGCGTCTCTGATTAGCGATAACAATTTTGAATGGCGCCGCCAACAGAGGGGAGTGGCAACAGCAACAGCAACAGCAACAGCAACAACAATAACAATAATGAAATTTGATTAGCCGGAACCGCCACATGCCACTGGGGGCGGGCGGTAAACCAACGAAAGTGTTTGACGCAGCAAATGAACCAGAAAATTTGTTATTGTTATTTTTTGGTTTTTTTTAAGGGCCCTTTTTTCTTTTTCTTGAGCTGAGCTTTAAGTTTGTTGGATGTGTTATCGGTTCTGTGTGCTCAAAATGTTTTCACGTTTTTTTGAGCAATTCGCGCAGTAGCTAATGGAAAATGATGTTTGAGTATGTTTTTTTGTATATGATTGAGATCTATTGAAGTGCTTGCTGTTAAAGACTTTCCCCCCGAGTGATGAGTTGGCATAACTCGTCCAAGAGTAGGGAGAAAAGCCTAATTACCAATTACTTTGTATTGCAGTTAAGCCTTACTGGCTGCTAGAAACTATATTTTTGTCTTAACCAACCCAATTGTAACTAAATTTTTGTGTTTTTTTCTTATATACTTACAGCCAAACCAAAGATAAAACAACGCCTAACTAGTGTTTACATTTAATGAACTAAGCTGAGTGGTAAGTGCATCATTTTGTTTCGCCTTTTGGACACACCAATTCGAGTTCGTTGCCTAAGTCTTTCGTTTTGGGCCCCAACCATTGGCCAAATGTAACCAACAATCTGTCGCATTAATGTAATGCGCTGCTGAGTTGCCAAAAGTGCCCACCGTTATTTGTTCAAGCTCGGCAATTTGGCGCACTGAGAGCGGGAGACATTGGCAACGATTTAAACAAGGACCGTTACATAAAAGACCAACAATGATTTTTGGTTTCTTTCGCCTCGTTCTCCCCTGTCCCACTGCTTTGGAAACAATTGTTTCATACCCTTGCAGCGGGTACTGTAACTTGCTGGCGATACTTGTCTTGTCAAGTATACGAATATAAATATACTGTTCTAGATATGAAGTTCTGTATGAAAGTCCTCCAGTAACACTGAATCTCTGTAAATACACTGTTAATATTAGTCATTAATTATAATTTAATAAACAAACTAGATAAGTTAATCTTAAATTTGCACCACAATAGCTCAAGGCCTTAGCAGCCATAGCTTTAAGTTTATTTATAATTTTACATTATAAGTAAACTGTGTATAATAATAATAATAATAAACACTATTGTAGTCTTAGTCGTCTTGCTTGTGCGGCGTATACATCGATACTTCTTTTCAAACGATAACAGATATTTATGATAACTATCGAGTACTTATTAAATACATTACGATACATTCCACACTTCATTACTTGACAAATAATATCTTTGTGATATTTGTCGATAACATTTGAGTACTTATAGAATACTTTTTAACTAACATTGATTATATACTAATATTACACTAGCTGATACTCTGTATTACTACACTCCCTCAGTAACACTATACTTTATGTATGAAAAACTGATCCGAATTTGCAAACACTGGAATTACTTAATGTATTATAAAGTTATCTTTATTTGACTAAAATCGGTCAACTTCTTATATATAAAACTGTTTTAGGAACGATAGGTCAAGAACAGGCAGCATAGGATGAAAATTTGCTTGAAGACATCCTTACTTATTACTTATTAATTGAAAATTAAAAAAAGAAAACAAAAAATTATTTCATTGCCTAATAGGTTAGGTAGAACCGGATGACCACCACATGGTGCTCACACATAGACCGTGTAGGTCCTTAGTGTCGCCGGATACTGAAGGTCATTGGAAGGTTTGTTTATCCTGTAGTTCATTGCCTAATAGTATACATTAAAACTAAAGTATTATTTCTTTAAATTGTTAAAAAAACGAACGAAACAAGTTTGGAAATAAAACCTGATTTCAGAGATATCTAGAACCGGGTTAACGAACCGAACCCAAAGATGAGGCAATGCTTCAAATCGTGCACCGAATCGTGAACAAATATTCTTTGGCTTCAAGTATTTCATATATCTATATATTATATTATTGTAATATGTGTTCAAGGGTATTGAGTTTTCGGCAGCCTGAAAGTAAAAGCTCTTTGTATTGATATTGTTGATATTATTGTTATTTCTTCTTTATCTTTAGCTTTTTTTTTTTGCATGACACTCGCAAATATTTTGGAGCATTTGTCAATAAGCGGCCATTTGGGCCGTCGGTACCGCCGCGTTAGGTGGCGACCTTAAACGGTTTTTGACTTTGACTTCATTGGGTTTGAGCCGGCAATTGGCAATTGGCAATTGGGAATTGGCTTTTGGATTGGCAATTGGCGGCCGCAGTTGCTGCGAAGCTAATTAAGTTATTTTGATTTGTTGTTTGTTTGGTCATGCAGCGGAAAGCTCTTAATTCTCATTGTTGAAAGGAAGAAATAAATCAGTAAATAAATATTACTCGCAAGTATGAATAAGAAAACGCAATTCAAATGGTTAAAACTTATGAAAATATCACTGACAATTTCAATAGCAACGGTATGTGATGCGCTATAATGATCATTATGAAGTTTCATAGCTTACAGCTATGGTCAGCCAGCGACTTTTGCTGAATGCAACTCTGTAACTTGCAGCTGCTAGATCCTAGAGTTTCGTAACAAGCAGGCTGCCAGTTTTGATTAGTTTCGTGATCTACGAACATTGATTAAAATGTGAAGACTTTATGATTTAGTATTGGATGTATTTTTTAGAATACTGAAATAGTAGTCCACTTTTACTGCCTTCAATTATGAAAAGCAAAGACAAATAGATCTAGGTTTTCTGTTTGTCTTCGACCTTCTATTGACAGTCCATTAGTTTAGTTATTTTGTGAAAAATGTTATTTATTGAAACTTATGGAAAAAATGCAACTCAAGAGGCAGCAAAAAATAAAAACAAAGAACAAGAATTAACATTTAAAGTGAGCTGCAAATTGATGAAAAGATGATAAAAAATAAGCATCTATTAAAACAAAGATTTACAGCTTGACCTTAAGAGCTGCTCAAACTCCTAACAACTCTCTTGACCTTAACAGCCGATACTTGAGTTTAAGCAATATACTATATCTTCGCACAAGAACTACACTATAGTAAACCAGTCCCATAAAACTTGTGTCACATGACATACAAATATTATTTAAAGATTTAATAGTGCTGCAAGTTGAGAAAAAGAGTTTGAAGAACTCCTACCTCGACTTAAGACAACAATTTTTAACTTGACCTCAACAACAGATTTTTGAGTTCAGGCATATTATGTAAATTCTAGATTTGAGTGCTACTACTATGTTTGTTGGGTCTGTATACTTAGGGGAAATACGAGTAGAAAAACATTTACAAAATGTTAGCAGAAAAGCAAAAATCTTACAGTCGGACGCTCCCAACTGTGGTACACCCTGTTTCCTAGGGATTTCATCACTTTTATCTTATCATACTGCGAGGTAATTAGTAGTCCTCATATTGAAGTGGATGTCCTTTCCCGAATTGCGGGGATGGGTATCTGAGGACGCGATTCTGTCGCGGATATATAAATATATTTGTATCTAATTTGGATGTCACCTGTAAAGAGAACCTCAATATTCACTTTATCCCTTTGGAAGCAGAGAGTAGTAAAAGAACAAGTCAGTTGCTATAGTTGAGTATACCCAACTACAAAACTCCCTGTACTCAGGTCCAGAATTTCCGATCGCATCTTCGTTAACTTACACATGCACACACACAGACACATACATACACAGCAAAAGCGACAGCGCAAGCGAGGCATTTTAGGTGGCTGTGCTTCTTCTTCATCCCGCGCTGCAGTACTGAATCTTGTTTGTTGAATAACTTCCGTGTTTACTATCCGATCGAATTGAAGTTTGGACAGTATATTAAGAGTGACTAAAGTATTGTACATGGCAAATCCCAATGCTATATCTCGAAAATTGCTACTGTTACTGTTTTTATTGAAAAGCGGGGGGATGGGGGGAATATCTCGGATCCAAAAAAATTTGACCTGCGCCTGCTATACACAAACATACATTCCAAATTTGGTGTCTTCATACATACGAACAGACAGACAGACGGACATGACCAAATCGAAACTTTTTTTTTATACTGAACTAGAATGTATATACTTTATAGGGTCGGAGATGTCTTCTTCTGCCTGTTACATACTTTTGCACAGATCCATACCCCCTTTTAGCCCACTAAAAGAGAACAGGGAGTGAAAACTGCAGCTTGAAAAGCACGACAGAATATTTGTTAAGAGAGACTCAACTTGAGCTGAAGAAGAGATTTGGGTGCACAGATAGATTTTACGACTAGGCCAGATCTTTTTCTACCTACATATGTGTGTATAGTATATTCTACCTATAGCTTTGCTAGCCACAACATAAATAGAGTGACAGCGCTACAGTGGCGTCTCTGGCATTGGCATAGCTGCATAATGCAACAGTGCTGGGCCCAGCTAAACAGCCGGTTTGCTCTCTCGCGCTGGCGCTCGCGCCGTTGCGCACGCTCTCTCCCTCTCTCTTTTGATTTGACTCTCTCTTTGTGAACGCTCGCTCTCGCCCACACTGAGCGGTGTGCTGTGTTGGGCA
Organism: Hirtodrosophila histrioides; assembly: GCA_037075165.1. Taxonomy (NCBI): domain Eukaryota; kingdom Metazoa; phylum Arthropoda; class Insecta; order Diptera; family Drosophilidae; genus Hirtodrosophila; species Hirtodrosophila histrioides. The sequence continues at coordinate 657,283 of JBAMCL010000348.1, read as the reverse complement.
CCTGTCGCTGCAACTTTGTATTTCGTCCAAACTTCTTCGGCTCGCAGTGCTCGTCATCGCTGTCGTCGTCGCTGTCGCTGCCGCTGCCGCTGTTGCTGTCGCTGTCGCTGCTTTTGGCCAACCTCAACTTGGCGCTGCGGCGGGCACGTCTTAAGCGTTCAATGCGTTGCCAGCCGTCGATAAGAACGCACGCGAGCCGCCCCGAATATATTGCAAAATATAATAATATACGCGCGCGCGTGTTAAATACTTTTTTTTTCTTCAGACATTTGTGCGCATTTTTTTTGCACTTAGTGTACGAATAATTGGTTTGTTTCATCTTTTTCGGCTCCCAAAGCGAAAAATAAGGAAAAGAAACAGAATTGTTTTGAATGATACATCAGCGTTTGATGTGCCCTGATTATTGCTGTGGCATAGTTTTCAAATCGTTGGGCCAACTGTCTTGTGTCATGTGACAGTTCTCGCCGCCAGGTGTCGCGCCGTGTCCGAAAAGCAAACGAAATCAGAATTACGTAGTGTTTCCATGCAGCGGTAAATGCAGCGCACACCAACATTTTCAAAATGTCAGCCAAAAATCAGATGAGTGTCTTCATGGAGAAGATCAATACGGTGAGTGGAATGCCACAAATAACGGTACTCAGTCAGCCGGCTAAGCTTAAAGAGTGCGCCGAAAACTAGTCAATCTCAGGGGTTCTAATCTAACATCTATTCAAATGTTACCATATCTTTTCTTTGCTCTTGCTTTCTAAATACTATGTGGAATTTTGAATATCTTAGGAAAGTAATTTAACAGATTTTTAGAAATATCCAAAGTTGAAAAAGAGTTACCCCAAAAAACATTTAGATTCTGGGAATGGTGCAGAGGTTACTAAGAAATTTTAAAGGGATCTCAAATTTTATGTCTTACTTTTTTCAAGCTTTGAATGTCTTAGAAAAATAATTTAACAGATTTTTAGAAATATCCAGTCAAGTTGAAAAAGAGATTTCCCCCAAAATCATTTAAATTCTGGAAATGTTGCAGAGGTTACTAAGAGAATTACATTTGTTACTTATTTCAAGCTTTGAATATCTTAGGGAAATAATTTAACAGATTTTTATATATTTTTTATCCAGTCAAGTTGAAAAAGAGATTCCCCAATAATCATTTAAATTCTGGAAATGTAAAGGTTACTAAGAAACTTTAAAGGGATCTCAAATTTTATGTCTTACTTATTTCAAGCTTTGAATATCTTAGGAAAATAATTTAACAGATTTTTAGAAATATCCAGTCAAGTTGAAAAAGAGTTTCCCCAAGAAACATTTAAATTCTGGAAATGTAAAGGTTACTAAGAAACTTTAAAGGGATCTAAAATTTAGTATAAATCTTACCTATTTCAAGACATAGTTCCTTTTTTATATACCTTTAGTTGTAAAAATGTCAAGACTCTTCTTGTTTCCGAGTTCTTTTTAAAATTCAAATATGAAAAGCTTAAGGTAATAATTCTTAACAGATGAAAGTCCTTAGTATTTTCTGTAATATAGTTTGCTTGGTAAAATTTTAAAACCCCAAAATTTCGGAACTTATAAGAACTACCTGATTCGTTTCTTTTGATCGGTATCGAAAATAAGTATAGTTCTGATTCAGTGTTCTCAGATTTTGATTGTTAAGGTATAATTCCCAGGTATAATTTCTCTTGTGGATATTTTTTCTCTCAGTGTATTTGCAGGTGTATGGTAAAGTGGGTCAATTGGGCTTCTATCCCAAAAGTTCGTCTTTATACGCTTGATCAGAGCAAAACCTCCTTATCCAAATTATATATATTTCTTAGGCACTTTCTTGGTTAGTTTTCTAGGAGGCTTTCTTAGGAGTTTGTTTTGTTTTGTTTTGTTTTGGTCTAGCCCAGGTAAATGTTATATTTACCTAAGGGAACGGGCTATTTTTACTTTCGGTAACTTTACATAGACTTGGTTAATTGGCCAAATAGTACTGTGGGGGCTGATTGAGTTCCCAGAGAACTCATTTGTTTTGGGAAGTTCGATTTGGCGTCATTGCCTGACTCATTTGGACTGCAACTTTGAAGTAGGAGTACTTTGAGGGCTTTGTCACGACGGAGGCACACCTGTTGAATGAATCCAATTGGAAAAATGACTTGTCATTTGTCATTTGCATTCAATGCTGCTGTCAGGTCATCAATAAATTGAAATTGAAATTGAAATTTTAGCGCTTAGTTTTCCAATCGCTAAAATGCGAGCATTCGTCGCATATTTGATTGCGAGGTTCGAGAGACACACAAAATGAAAGTGAAATGCGCTTCAAATGAAGTGTTTGCTCTGTACGATGGGAGTGTGTGTGTGGTGTGTGTGTGCGTGTTGTGCGTGTGTATGGCTACGAGTGGCTGCTTGAGGCCTGGGCTTCAATGAGCCTCAATTGAATGACTGACGAAATGTTGCGCGCCGCATAATAAACGTCCAGGCGTCCAAAGAAGTGGCTAACAACAATTTGAGGCAGGCAGAGTTAGCGTTAGCAGCAGTTGTTGTTATTGTTGTTATTATTGTTGGTATTTTCTATGCAACAATAATTAATAAGTAATTTTGTTGTTTTTGTGCACATTTCATGGCGTGTTAATGTGGGGTGAGAGTTGCCCCATTGCCCAATGAGCTCTCTCGATAAGTTATCGACCGCGTATATCGATTAAAGCAGACAGTTGTTAAGCCCCAAGAAAGTATATTATAGATCCAACTGTAAAACGTCCACTGATGACAAATCGATATAGTTTTTGTTTTCATAAGTAAACACTGAAAAGAAACAAAACACATTAAATTTCCGTTTAGGATGACAAATCGAAAAGGTAACCAAACTTCGATGAACACTGCCCACAGTTGAACTTTAGGAAACTCTTATCTTAAAGAAGAAACTTCAATGAAAATACCAATAGATTATCAAACTTATATTTTGATTGATACTTGAAGAACCCAATAGCCTAATGATGATTGCGAATATGTTTGACGAATCGAATCTGTTTGAGAACTCAGTTAAAGTACTCGTTAGTAGTAGCTGTATTAAAACAGAACTCAATTTAAGTACTTGTTTAATGAGTTATTTAAGATCTTTGATTTGAAACCGCTCTGCCTCTGGGTCAATGCCAATCATTGGCATTTGTCTAGAACTGCCAGCCATGGCTGACGTCACGAGCATTAAGTGGTGGTCAGTATGTTGATGTGGCAGGAGCAGGGGCTGGGGCTGGGGCAGAGGAACCAGTTTCGAGTGTGGGCAAGGGGGCAACCTGAATTCGCATCGGATGCTTATGCAACCGAAATTCACATGCAAAGTGCAGGCAGGAGAGAAAGCAGCTCGCTAAACAGTTAAGGGGCTGAAGGCGGAGGCAATATCGGTGTTAAATTCTAGCGCAGCTTGCGGTAGTTGACGTCACAAACGAATGACTTAGGCAACAAACTTGTGTGTCCAGCGGCCAGGCAACGGGGCATTTGAAATGCCGTTAATGTAACGATGTGCAGCGCCTCATCAGACAAGCACAGACAAGCTGAGACAAGCTGAGACAGGCGCAGGCATGCGCACAGAGAGCCGCTAAGTCATCAAATTTATTGAATTATTGCTTAAAGATTTCTATCTGAAATCATGTTACGCAATGGCCAAGTATTTAAATTGACACCCAAACTTGAATCAAACTCCATCATCAGGTACGAGGCTAAAGCATCCATACTCCACTCTACTCCAATGATCCAATGAGCCAATACTCCAATACTCTCATACTCCCATACTCCTCTTCTCAGCTGTCAACGCATGGCGATTGCATAAAGTGGGCGACATGCACTGAGTACGTCAGCCAGTTGGGTAGTAAGCCAGCCAGCTAGTCAGTCAGTCAGTCAGTCAGTCAGCTAGCCAGGCTAACAGGCTGTCCGGACAGCAATCTGGTTGCACGTTGAGCGTTGCTGAAGGTGAGGCAGTTTTGGCTAATTACGAGTACATTTTATACACATAACATTTGAAATGTGAATGCAGCAAATGCAATTAACTAGCGCACAAGTGTCAAGTGCGTGGGGCCGACAATGTTGAATAAAAAACAAAAACAACGCTCTCAGAATGTCAATTAAAATACCAGAGTTTTACCACAAGGAAGTTGTTGCCAGTTTGAAGTGCATTTATAAATATCACAATATTATTTTATGGCGCCCGAGCAGGGACCTATTTGTTGTTAGCACCTCGATAATTTCTTAATTGCATATGTTGGTAATATAGAATATATTTATTCCGCTGGTTCTTATGTTTATTATTAAGTGTTAATTGTTAACTAAGCGATTATCATTTCTTAGACGGGTTTTGTGGTCATTTAGCTGTGGCGCCCGAGCAGGGACCCAAAGTTGAAGGCGCCCGAGCAGGGACCGAAAGTTGCAGGCGCCCGAGCAGGGACCCAAAGTTGAAGGCGCCCGAGCAGGGACTCAAAGTAGAAGGCGCCCGAGCAGGGACCGAAAGTTGAAGGCGCCCGAGCAGGGACCCAAAGTTGTAGGCGCCCGAGCAGGGACCCAAAGTTGCAGGCGCCCGAGCAGGGACCCAAAGTTGAAGGTGCCCGAGCAGGGACCCAAAGTTGAAGGCGCCCGAGCAGGGACCCAAAGTTGAAGGCGCCCGAGCAGGGACCCAAAGTAGAAGGCGCCCGAGCAGGGACCCAAAGTTGAAGGCGCCCGAGCAGGGACCCAAAGTTGAAGGCACCCGAGCAGGGACCTAAAAATATCATGTTCTTACATGAAAGCAGCATAAAAACAATATTTAAAATGGTAACTTACTTAAAATGTTAACAGTTGAAGCAATCGTACCACAGAGTACATGTACACATATCCATCAATAAGCCATTATTTAAATGCGCATTTAGCTGCATTACGCATACATACCGTTGTACAATGTGTGTGTAACAAAAAACTAACCGCCAATGTCAACATCATTTCCTCAGTGGCTGAGCCAGATACCCTGTAACGATACAGGTAGCTGCAGGGGGCGATTGATAAGCAAAAGTCAAACTTTAAGTACAAGTATCTGAGCTCTCATTCTAAAAGGCAGCCGCTTGCGTAAGCAAACCAGACGGCACGGGCGACAGAGAACGAGACAGAGACAGAGACAGAGACAGAGACAGAGACAGAGACAGTGACAGAGACACCGCAATTTGCGGCGAAGTCGCATCGTTTCCCAGCAAATGGATTTTGTTACCCGATCCAAACTGATGGCTGATTTAGCAAAATTATTTAAGCCTCGTTGCTTGGTACTTGGGTAGAGGCCTGGCCCGTTGAGCGCTGAGTGCGCACATAGCTGTAAACTGCTTTGACTGAACTGAGCCTGGGGCCCATTTATGGGGGCTCTGACCCATATTGTAAACGTTGGCCAATGCTATGGGGCCTATGGCCAGCGGTGCCAAATACGGAAGCCATGTAATGCTAATGAATTGAAAAGCAAACCAAAGCAAAACCGAAAACTGAGCACTGAAAACCAACTCCAACATGTCCAAAAAAAGAAGAAGAAATTGTGAGGAGGAAAAAATGGCATTTGACAACGCTGTTAAAAAGTTGTAATAATAATTTCCTGCCTCTGATTTGCATGCTGCAAGTTTTGTTAAACATACTTAATCGTTGCTACTTTATGTAGGCCCCCCTTTCCCCCGCTAGGTGCAGCTGGCAGATAGTAAATAGTGGCCAAGGGAAGGGGGAGAGCACGCCACCTACGCGAGATGACAGCTGTCTCATTTGTATACCCTGTAGCCCTACAAGTGGGTATTTTAAAGCTCTACAAGGTCTATATTCCGTCGACCTAGACACCTGAAAAGCTAGAGTTTATGTAAGTTCTCGCCTATCATTTTGTTTCCCCCTTCGACTCAAATTTACTGAGTCAAGTTTCAACCACAATTTTACAGATAACGACTTAATATTTAACAAACGTGTATCTTAACGTGTTCTTCATCTATATACAAAATTTCAGAACAGAGTATATTACTAGTCGGGGACTCTCGCCTTGTGTACGCTCAGTTGTTAACTATGCGGGTTTGTCTGTCTGTTTTTAGGAATTTATTGTAATTGTTTCAGTGTTTTAACAAATATAGCACATATATTTAGTCAATGCGGCAACAGCTGAAGTGAAAGTCTTCAAATTTGATAACAGATACATTTGTATCTTTTCTGAATTGTGTTTTTCTTGTTATTTGCACAACTGACGACTGGTATTTTCAGTGTCAAGCAAATAAGCAACAGCAATCACATTGTTGTTCAACACTTGGTTAGTTCATTGAGATACTTTAAAACAGTTCAGTTTAGTTTGCTGTTCCGCGGGAAATCGAAGGGTAAGCGGCAGAGAATCAGATGACAATCAGATAAAAAATACGATTTGTTTTTCGTGTACCGATTAATCAAGTTTACAAATCGATTATTTGACTAATGCAACCAAGAAGTGTCTATTACAAATTGATATAGACACTTAAGATACTTGATATCTAACTAACAGAGCTTCAAAGCCAAATTAGTTCGGGAGCACTCGACTAGATCATACCCTGTTCTTCTAACACATGTGCATACCTGTTAAACTTCATTCCAAAGTGTAGAATATTATTCAAATATGCATCTCAAATCTTGAAATGTGTTCTGTCGGGAAATTGGCCCAGCTCACATCAACTTATGGAAGAACTAGGACGAGCTACTTGTTATGTGCTCGCATCTGTGGCTCCTCTAAGTCTGTTGCAATCTTCAGTTGCCGCATGATGCCACAAAGTTCATTTGTATCTGGTTATAGCCATTCCTGTTGGTGCCGCTGTTTTCTGCGTAACCCGTTTCCCCAGTAACAAACGAGCCCCCGCTGACCCCTCGGCCCCAGTAAGCCCAGTAAGCCACAAAAGATGCAACTGCAACTTACAAAAGTGCAGTTAAGAAACGCAACAAAGAAAACGCATTCATTTGATAACTTCAAACCAAATAAGTATATCTTTAATTTACGGCTGTTCTATGTTTCCAGGGAAGTGAATATTGAAAGAGAATCCTTAATTCCATTCTTGGTCTTTCTTGGTCTCTTTAATGATCCTTAGTTCGAATTTTTGGCTTCCCCAGTATCTTTGATTTGAAGTTTCTTTAGTCCCTCGACCAGATCAACGCCTTTGGGTGGATAAATAACGCTGCCAGTGCGACTGTACTTCCGAACAGCTCCAGCAGGAACTTTTGGTTGGGGTATTAGCGTCTTCTTGGAAGGCATCCTTGTATCGTTATTGAATATTCTTGCAAATAGAAATATAGACTTCTATCGGATATTTTGTTGTTGTTATATTTTTCAATTAAGAGAGTTTACGAACCTGTCACTTCCACAATATATTTGGCAATGAATGTTTGATGTTCTCAACTCTACGGAGAGGTCTCAGCTGTCAAACTTGTTTAGAGTTCTCTGTATGGGAAATGAATTGGATTTCAGCCAATGTTTTCAAAATGGCAAAGTTCTTGTTTATAATAAAATAGAATACTAATCATTTTGCTTAGACTTATCAGCTTATTTTCTACACCCTTGAATCTAGAGCAGATTTCGAAACACATGGCGATATATTTCCTCGTCTGTGAGATTGATGATTGTTTTTTGAGGCCACCATATATAGAGGATATTGAATAACATTTTGTTGGATAGGGCCTCTTTTTGTTGCTGTTTTATTTGACTTTGAAAAAGTACTAATGAGATATTCAGTTGAAATCGGCTATGAATTTTCAAATTTTACTTGAAATTATATGACAATATTGAACAATTTGGGAATAAAGTTTTATTTTCTAAAAAAATACAAAAATAATTGGGAATTGTTGTATTTTGAAATGTGTTCTTAGAATATATTCTTAAATCAACTTTGAAACAGCATTAATTGACAGAATCAATCTCGAATCCAGAATCCATACTCATAAGGACTAATAAGTGTAAGAGGACTTCCCTCAAGCATGAAATTCTGAGTTAAATCAATAAGGAATTTTCTAAGATTAAGGCTTTTGTTAAGTCTATACTTAAGATCTGCGTAATTGAAAAGAAACGTTCTTGAATCAAGAGTTTCGAACTTAAGCGTAAGCTTAAAGAAAATCAGAAATTAGCGTACTTTTCTCACCGCTTCGCTCTGATGAACTGATCAGATGGCTGGCTGATCAAAGATGCGACCTCTTTGGATACAAAGGGCAGATCGAGAGCTGGATTGAGAGTTGATGAAAACTTTTGAAGATCAACTAATCAGCGGCATCAATAATTTTCCAGTTAATTGAAGCAACGAAATATCGAAATCGATTGGAATGCGCATATCGGGATGAGGGGTCAATTTATCTAAACTGTTGGCCTTCAGCTGGCAAATTGACAAAGGAAAACATTTTGCGGAGCATTTGGTAAAAGTTTGCCAGTTTGTAAGGAGGCGAGCGCAGTTTTCTTCTGTGTCAACAGCGGAGATGAAAATGAAAATGGAGATGAAGCTGAAGATGAAGTTCGAGATGAGGTTGGAGATGAAGACGATGAGTAAGTTAACTGGCAGGCCGGCAGATTTCACCTAGCCAAGAAATCGCCAACTTAATTTACAGCATTTTGAACGTGGCCAGCACGATCTATGCAATCTTCTGTGTTTTTTTATTTTTGTATTTTTCTTTTTTGTTTTTGTTTTTGTTTTTGTCGCCTTTAAAACATTTTCACTTTCGTTTTCAATTTGTGTGTTTTGAGGTTTCGCGCTGGCCAAAGAGCCAACTGCGGCGGCTGCCTCTTAGCCGGGCCAATAATCACAATAATCGTGGTAAGCGGGCAGTCAGCCAGGCCTGTCCCGTCCCGTCCCGGCCTGGTCTGGCCTGGCCTGGCTTGGGCGCGAGAGATCGGCAAACTGGTTGCTAACTTGGCCGGATGCTTGGAATTTTCGGATGCCGAACGAAAGTGAAAACGGCCGACAAGAAGCAAATGAAATCAAAATTGAATTTAAATAAATTACGTATGTTAATTGCAGCGAGCAGAAACTCTTAACTTACAACTCAACTGCCTGGATAAAGAAAATACAAAAATATCTATATAAAATACTCCAAACTTCCAGTTCAAACTGAAACTCAAACTGAAACTGAAACTGTTTTTGCAAATTCGAGTTGCGGCTTACTGGAATTAATGAGGGTCAAGATACTTGACGGCTTTTGGCTTTCTACGCCGCTGCCAAGCATCATCATCATCATTATGATCCACAACATCATCATCATTGACACCTTGAAATTGCTGCAGGTGAGGCTGAAGTTGGAGCTAAAGTCCGACTTGGAGCTGGAGCTGGAGCTGCAGCCAAAGCTGATGAAGGCAAAGGCGTTGCCCGAGCTTTGAATTGAACTTGAAACACATCACTGTGTGTGTTTGAGTGTGTGTGTGTGTGTGTGTGTGTGTGTGCTTGAGTGTGTCTAGTTGGCCAAAAGAAACTGGCCAAAAGGGCGGCACTGCAACAAAAGACAGCGCACGTGGCCCAAGTTGATGAAAGCGCATTGTTATTGCTATTGCTGCTGCAGTTGTTTATTATTTTGTTGTTATTATTATTGTTGTTATTATTATTGTTGTTATTACTTTTGTGGTGGCTAATCAGACAACTATTTATAAGCCCTGCATCCTCAATCTCCTTAACGAGCAATCAAAACCCTTTCAATGCCGAATCAGTTTATGAACTTCACTTGCAACTTTTCAGTTACATACTGTACAAGTATATATATATATATTAGGTGTATAAGTCTGTTTTTAACAGCTCGGATCATTAGCAGCGATTGTTAATGATTAATTGCTGCCAAGCGTCATCTTTTAGAGCAAACTCTTGGAAAACCTTGGTAGCTCTTTGAGCAGTGTCTAAGATAGACTCAAAATAGTCAAGCTGTTCTTCTAGAGCACTCAACTGGCAGATACTCTGTACATTCTAATCGGTGCATTACTGGTTAACGAGTAACGAGTATCGAGTAACGAGTAGCGAGTAACGAGTATCGAGTAACGAACTCTTTGAGCAGTTTCTAAGATAGACTCAAATTAGTCAAGCTGCTCTTCTAGAGCACTCAACTAGCAGATACTCTGCACATTCCAATCGGTACATTACTGGTTAACGAGTAACAAGTATCGAGTAGCGAGTAACGAGTAGCGAGTAACGAGTATCGAGTAACGAACTCTTTGAGCAGTTTCTAAGATAGACTAATTTAGTCAAGCTGCTCTTCTAGAGCACTCAACTAGCAGATACTCTGTACATTCAAATCGGTACATCAGTGGTTAACGAGTATCGAGTAACGAGTATCGAGTAACGAGTAGCGAGTAACGAGTATCGAGTAACGAGTAACGAGTAACGAGTAACGAGTAGCGGGTAACAGTGGTCAACTAAGTCAAGCTGCTTTCCCAGTGTATTCACTAATACATTGAAATTTCGAATAATATATAACAGATATAGCTTAATAGCTTAACGACTAGAAGTTAACGTTGCCAAAATCTTTATAAAATTGCAGTTCATATTTAAAAATCTTCCTCACAAAATTGCATTTATCCAAATTACCTAATTATCTAAATTAAAATAAACTAAATAATACTCTATTTTGTTATCAGAAAGAAAGACCATAAAACAAATGTAACACATTTCGTTATAACTAAAGTAATTTCAAATAGGTCTGTCAAGAAACGAACAAAAAATCGATAGTTTTATTAAGCCCACTATCGAGGTTTTTACTATCGATACTTTTGAGCCCAAAATGGATAAGTTTGTTTGTGTTAATTATTGATTGCAATGATTTCAATTTGTTGTTTATCTTGGAGTTTGTTATTAATCGCATTTATTGATGAATTTCTATAAATAAGCACATTCCTATGTGTATATTATATTGCCTGAATCGGCAAAAAAAGTTTCGAAAATACTTAGTGTAAGAGGCCATAATGCAAGCAGCGGCCGGGCGCACAACGGCGCCTTAATACCTTACTATTCATAGTTTTCGGAATGCGCCTTATATTCTTTTGGAAAATATCGACCGATCTAATAATTACTATGAAAAGTTATCGTTTTTCAGCTCAAGTGTTTTCGCTCCCTCAAAAGAGGCTAGAGCATTTGTTCTCTTCTCATTTGTGCTTTGTGCGGCATTCGTAAACGTTTTGCTTGCAGCGCCTTGGAATGCGAATAGATCTTTGTATGTACGAGTGTTAAGCCTTTGAGACTAACCTTTTGAAAGAATGACAGGCACATTTAATGCTAATTCACTTGAGTGCGCCAAGAGATCCATCATAATAGTTGAATAATGGACACAGCTGAATATAAACGTGTGTAGATAGTATCTAAGAACTGCCATTGGGCGTATAAAAGGCGTTTGTGGAGGCAGCAAACAAAAGACTTGGAGCACAAACTTGGCCAAAACAAAAGCGCGTTTGTCACTGGTCGCATTAAACGGATATAACTATCTTAACAGATACGTATGTATCTCGGCTGTGGCCAGCTCGATCTGATCAGTGATCTCATAAGCAGTTGTTAATGACTGTCTGTGTCCGAGTGTCCGAGTGTCTGTGTCAATTAAAGGCCAATTGAACCCTGTGGAGCTGGCCAACAATGCGTCTCGTTTAGTCAATTAAAACGCCAGCATATTATTATTAGCTCGGCCAAAAGATACAGCAACAAATATGTAGATACATATGTATCTCAAGAAACATGAAAACTATACAAATGAAACTAGTTTCGTTTTGACTTTTCTTAAACTTTTCTTTTCCGCTTGCTTATTGAAGCCGGCTCTTTTATATCTCTCTCTCTCTCTCTCTCTCTCTCTCTGTATCTTGTATCTTGTATCTTTTGGGTTTTTGTTTTCTTTTTGTGATTTGCCTTGCATTGTTTTGAATTAATAATTTATATCGATTTTTATAAGCGCCCGCGGCGCACATCAATTGATTTACCGGATTAGCATACACACACACACACACACACACACATACACACACACAAACACAGAGAGAGATATATATACATATTTATATATGCATGTTCCGAGCTGATGTCGAAGCCATGTCCACTACTTTTTTCCACTTTACAAGTTGATTTTGGCTGAAAAATTATTTGCAATTTATGGAACGCGTTCACGGCAGCAGCAACAACAACAACAACAACAACAACAACAACAACAACAACAGCAACAACGAGACGAAAGTAAAAGTTCAATTAAATAAAGATAAATTGCACAACAATTGTTGTTGGCCAGCTTCAAGCCCAATCCGCGCCGAAGTCTCTCGTCTTAGCCAGACTTTGGGCCAGTTTACGTAAGGCTTGTAAATATCTCAAAAATGCAAAATATGCAGAAATGGCCAAGAGACAATGCCAAGTGCCACGCCCACGCTCTAACCCTCCCTCACCCTTCCACACACGCTCACACACACTTACACACACACACAGGTATTTCAATGACATTAACAAATTGATAAACATTTGTAAGCAAAATGCCACGCGCTAAAAATTTTCCAATTCGCATTCGGTCAGAAAGTAAAAGTTGTGTCCAAATCAAAAGCAACAAATGAAAATTGTTAATGACACTTAATATTATTACACTGCGCAAAAATATAGGTCATATTCATAAATTGCTGGAACTAAATGGAACTTACTTAGATAATAGTTATTTATTTATTATTAAACCAATGTACAAAGACTTTCTGGTTATTCTAGAACTAGCTTAACCTACTTAAAGTTAAAATTATAATAATAATATCTAAAAAACAATTTTGAATATTATAAAAAGAAGTTCTTGAGTAGTTCCTTAATATAAAATGTATTTAGACTGAAGTCAAACCTACTTTTGGATAGTTATAAATATTCATTGAACTTACTCCTTATATCCATACAACTGGCCACCCTGATGAAACCTGTGTAATCCATTGATGAGATTGATGACTTTTTGTGCATTATAATATGATATTGTCATAATATCTATGTCGTTAGATGAGGAGGTCTCTTAGGTTCTATTCCTGTTCGATCTATCAGCTCCTTTATTCTTAAAATGGAATTCAGTTTGGAAACATGGAGAAGACCTTTATTCCTCTCCCAAAGAGATCTCTTTAACATTGTGTTGTGCTCTTATTACAGCTCACTTGTTTTTGAAAAGTTAATGTATTTTAAACTACTCAATCTTTGATTAATATACTTTTGAAATATGTTTGTCTTGTCACGAGTTGTTGAGAGTTGTTCACTGTTCGATGGATCTGCAATGTTTGCCAAGAGTTCTACACTTATTTTGCTGAGTGTAGTAGGATCACAAACCCATAAAGACGCCAAAAGCATAATAATAGAGTGTCAAAAGTCGATTCGCCTGCCACAAGATCTTGCCGAGAGCTGTGGCCAACGCCATCGCCAAAGCAAATTCAAAGCATTCAACCACAGTTTGAGTTGGAGGTTCAAGTTGGGGCAGAGATACACTCGGTTGAGGCTGAGGCAGTTGATGATGATGATGATGCTGTAGCTGTAGCATTTCATTTTCAGCACTTTCATCGTTGATTGGCGAATAGCAACAAATATCAAGAAAACAATAACAAACCAACAGCATAAAACACAAAACACAAAACACGCTCGATGGGAGTCACTAAAAGGCCAATGCATTCAAACTGATACGTGACATTCAAATGGATTTTCTTGTGCATTTTCTTGATGATGATGATGTTGATGACTAGATAACTAAGTATTCGTGTAATGATGACAACGATAATGCCTGCACTCGTAGCACGTGCAAGTTCACTTGGCATGTGGCTCAAAACAGACAGTTTGTACAGAAATAAGATTCACAGTGCAGGCAAATTGATTTGACTATGGAGGACGAGTCAGTTTCAGAGCAGAGATGGACTCAATATGTCACTCTGCGTACAGGTGAATCTAAATGCTTCAATTATCACAATTGAAAAGTAACTATTGTAGTTGTGAACCTCCAAAGTAACAGATTTAGGTCATAATAACTGTTATGGCCTATTTGTGATCAAACAGGTTTCAAGCTGCCCCTGGTACAATAGAAATTCTCCAATTTTCTGATTTATTATGCGATTATTATGAAATTTTGTATGCTTATAGAAGACATGGCTAGATAAACGCCAAGCGAATATCAACTCTATCTGCTTAGAATTGTGGTGGTAATTAGATTTGATAGATTTAAGTGAAAAATTTGACCTGTTTTCATTTGGAACCACTTTACAATTCAATTCTAACCAAGGCGGGAGGTTCCAGTAGGAGAATCCTCTAGAAATGTGCGTGTAAATTCTTAAAACTAAAATTCACTTTGCGGAAATGAGAACATGAAAACAATTACGATTCTAAATCACTTGACTGATCTGTTACTTAAATAAGAACAGGTTTGTAATGCCCTTTTGCTCGTTTTGTTGGCTACAGGGTATCAAAAGCACGCCACAGAATGTTGCACGACTTTTTCGACGAATTTGGTAAGTTGTGCGGCCAACAACAAATCTGCTAAGAGGTAAAGTGCACACGAATACTATAACTGAAACTGAAACTGAAACTGAGCCAGAGCTAAAGCTATAGTCAGAGTTGAGGCTATAGCTTTAGCTGAACCCGCGACACCAGCCACAACAACAACAACAACAACACAACAACACCAAGCCTAAATCAAGTTGCAAGAATGCGGAATAAATGTCATGATGAAAATGAAACAAAAAACTAGAAAAAAGAGTGAAGAAAAAATAAAAACTAAACGGCACTTGGGCTGAAGTTGAAGCTGAAGTCTTTGTGCGCGTATCTTAAAGATACATTCATGCATGATACGGCCAGATACTTAGTTATTGCATTAGCCGCATAGAGCGTTTTAAAACATGTTTCTAATTCCAATCATTTTTGTTCAATCTGGTGCACAGGCAGGCAAGTTGGGGGCGTGCTGCGCAAGGGGGCAGGGGGTGTGCGGGAAACTTGACAATGCTCCATGTTGAATGCTCGTTATTTATTATTTATGCAGCCAAAGCTCTTCGTCCGCATGGCTAAAACTAGTTCTAAGCTCATTAGAAAACATTTATGAACAAACAATAAAAATAAAACTAAAACATTCACGAGTATAATTCAAAATGTGTTGAAACTATAATTAATTGCCATTTGCTGCATTTTGAGTAAAAGTCGAGGCGAGCTGCGGTTTTTTCAGGGTACGAGTATTACCAACTTTTCAAGTTCTTCCGTTCGCAGCGAAGGTTGCCGCCGTTTAGGCCACTCCGTCCACTAATTGTTGGCCAACTCCATTTGGCTCAATGGTAATCGATAATTATGCTCTTAAGTATCCGAGTTTGTAAACGCATAAATACAGATGCCTTTGCCAACAGCGCACGTGTCCATAACCATTTTTCTTCCTGCCTCATTAAAAATTGAAGAAAAACAGAGTTAATATATACCATAGAAATTCCGGAGGTTTCTTACAGACTAACGAGCATATATATTATTGATCAGCGTGATATATTCAGATACATCAATTATACTATGTACATGTTTAGGTTCTTAGGATGAAAAAGTCCATTGTTCTCCCCCCAAATCGAGAACCGTATAACAAGCAGGTTTTTACTGATATACACAAAGGAGTATTTCCAACTTAGCATGTTTTTTATAACAAATGTCCCTGCTACAATCTTTCCTGGGAAGAAAGATTGCAGACTAATGATAGGAGTATTAACTGGACATTGCCTAGCAGCAGCTCATGCTAAGAAGCTGGGGATATTTACGGAAGACGGCTGCCGGAAATGTAAGGAACCAGGAGAACCAGAAACCTTGGAACATCTTATATGCAGCTGCCCAGCACTCGCAACACTAAGACATCGATACTTCAACAAACACTGGCTCGCATCACTGGAAGAAGCGGCCGGACACACTCCCAATGCGCTGCTGGCGTTTGCCAAGCGCACACGAATCCTACAGGATACACAAACCTCCTAATGACCTTCAGTATCCGGCGACACTAAGGACCTACACGGTCTATGTGTGACCACCATGTGGTGGTCAACCGGTTCTACCTGACCTAACCTAACCGAAGGAAATCACTCCTATAGCAAGCTATGTATGGTGATCGGGAGACTTCCTATGTACAAGGAATAATATTTTATAAGCTGTCCATCAGAAACGATATCATATCGGGTCATGACGATATTTAACATATTCACTTCGATATATATTGATTTCGTACACTTTCAAGCAGAGCTCATCTTTCAACACATATTTGGTTTATCCTCCCGCAACCCTACAAATCGAAAGAATCTATAGAAACCCCCCCGAATGTTGAAGTTATAAGTTATATGTGTGGTAATGTTTAGTGATCGGTTAAAAAGCCCCGAAGTTACGAATGCCGCTAGAAAAACATTTCCGAACTTTTCATTTCTCGGGAAAATTCGGAAGTTTTTTTTCGTGATATTTGATTGTGGACATTAAGCGGATAATTCAGGTTCATTTATTTGCTCAAATTAAGGATGGGCTCCGCTAACTTAGCAGATTTTCTATTTTCCCGCGACAAGCGAAGTGCGGGAAAATTTTTTGTTGTTGCAAACATTTGCGGATAAAAAGCGGATTAATTTGTGCCGTCGCGGACTTTATTTTCCTAGTTGGTCCTGCCAATTCAGCAGAGGTTCCGAAGTGACAAAGTATTATATTTTTCAGTGTTCCGAAGGAAAGCAGTACAATTTGTAAGCTTTCTTTCTAGAAGTTCTCGAACTTTACGTTGTGGAGAGTTTCTCTTGGGAGTTCCTTGCAGTTTCCCATGGAGAACTAAGAATCCAAGCTTTTGTATATTTGCCTATGCACGTATCTACAGGCATATGCAATTTCTTGGCTCATTCCATATTATTGAACTGTACCCATAACTCTGGCGCTGGCCTCTTAAACTTTAAATGTCAGCTGAAATGTGCTACAACAACAGCAACCAGCAAAGACAACAACCACAATGAACACTAAACAACAGCTACAACGTCCAAAAGAGCACAAAACTAAAATGCCTGGCGAAACACAATTCCAAAATCGAAAATCTGAAATCAGAAATCTGAAATCCACAAAACCTTCAAATGGGCATGGCAAACGCCCCCCACAAAACTCAACTAATGTTTCTGCATCTTCGTCTTCATCATTGCTCTAGCGCTTAAATGCATGTCGGGCAAAAAGTTGGCAGATCTCATGACTAAATAAACAAATTTATACAGATCTTAAATCAATATCTTTCAATGTTTGCCAACTACTCAAAAGACGCTCAATAACAGAGTATTGCATTTGCTCAGCAACATTTTTGGCCTGATTTTACTACCCTGCACAACACACACAACAAATGGTGGAAAAGGGTATCACAGAGCGTTAACTGCTTTGTTTTTCTCATCAGTCTCATCAGTGCGTTCAGCAGCACTAATCGCTGACTGACTTCCGCTGCTTTTGTCTATTGTGACTTCAAATCTTGCTGAAATAATAAAAAGAGTCAGCTAACTTATTTAGTTGTATAAGTATATATATTTCTTAACCAGGAAACTTTCACAATAGACAAGTCAGCGATTAGTTCTGCTGAATGAGCCCTTTAACTGCAGATCTCAGAGCCCATAAGCGTTAGAGTTAGCAAATTTGGTATGCAGTTAGTAAGCCTAGTAGACATTCCGGAAATTCAAATGTCGCATCATTAAGAAAGCTAAGAAATACGAAAACGATCAAGTTATGTCATTGTGACGATCGCTTTTTGAGCTGAGATACTCTTGCAAGTAACTGAATGCAGGGCATCTCATTGTTGATTTTGCTAAAGTTTTTGCACATTTGCAGATGATCCGATCCATCCGTAGCACAATTACAACAACAAGCGCAACTCATTCCGCATAACTTTTTGCGAATTTATTTATAATAATAATTAAAAAACACTTTGGCAACAACTTGTTGGCTTGCCTCGTTTACAACTCTGATGAGCTCGATGACGATGATAAAAACGATGATGAAGTTGCTGAAGATACAAATGAAGTTCAAGCCAAGCGCACCAAATGGCAAATTGTTGATTTAAAAAAATGTATCTTTTTTGTTTGTGGCTGCGGTTGTAGTTTTAGTTGTGGTTGTAGCTGGCATGACGAATGCGTTCGGCTCAAGGGGGGCGTCAGCCCAGACAATCAGACAATGGGCCAGCATGCTGAGCTAAGTATCCAAATCGCCCCCAAGTGGTTGCCAACTTGTGTCCAAGTGTGCCTGCCCCCTCAGCCGCCCCGCCCCGCAGCAATGACAACGACAGCTTTATCGCAGTGAAAGTTGTTGACCAGAGTTGCAAATTTGAAGTTAGTTGAAGTCTGAGGGAGATCCATCCGCGCAAATCTTTATAATTTGATTTTAATTATTGTGATTAGTTTTGTCTTTAACATTTGTTGCTTGGCTTACCAGCTCATTTGAATGTGGCTGCACCCAGCAATCTGCTCGAGTTTGGGCCATAAATTCCCAGCCTGTCCGCCGCCAGGCGACGCCTATTTAGCCAAATATCAAACGATACTTGGATAAGCCATTAGGCGATTGTAAATGTCGCCTAACTAACGCTCGCCGCTCACCAAATTAGTTACCAGTAACAGAGCCAGAACCAGAATCAGAGACAGAACCAGAACCAGAACCCATAGATAGATTCATTCGACAAGAACTTGACACTCTTTGGCTTTAAGCGAAACATACTCGATTACAGTTACATAAATTGCATGTGGCACCTTCTCGGATACAGTTAGTGGCTGCTGTAATTTATGGAGCCAGCCGTGTGGCATGAACGTTAACGGCTCTTTAACACTCGCATTCGGAACGTTGCGTATCGAGCTGAGATTGCTTCCATGCTGTCTTGGTAAACATTTGATAAGACTCTAGACTCTAGACTGAGGCCGTTCCCTCGCCATAACTTCTTTTCATGTTAATATAGTTTTTCATGCAAGAGTGTCTCTGGTTTCAGCTGTCGACTATGTAATACCCTGTAACACAAACTGAAGTGAACACTAAAATCAACAACATTTTGTATCCTTGAGAGGATGATAATACAATTGATCGCATGACAACTATTCCCAACTCTTATTCTATCATAGAAACTCATTTTCGACTGATTGCCGATCAATATGTCAGCTATAAAAGATAGTGAATCGATTTTCATCAAAATCTATACTCCTTTCAAACTACAATATATTCTTACAACTTGTTTTTTATGCAGTTTTAAGTTGTATGGTAAACTTGAAACCATTTCAATCTTTGTATGCCATATAAGAAGCCACATACTAAATTTTCGGACTCTAACTCTTGTAGATCCCGAGTTCAACGGGTTGATAGAGAGTTGGAAATACCGATAGTCAAAGTATATGAGTCTTAGATGAAATACCGACATACAACAAAGCCAAAAATATATCCTTACAGCTACATAGTAAATGTATGCATTTTACATATCCTCTGGGTGTGGAGTATTTATAATCCTATGCCTGTTTATGCGTCTCTTTCCCCCCTTCCTATCATTTCGTTTGCATTCGCATAATTTGTTTTATTTGCAAAAATATGCAAGAAGCCACATACTAAATTTTCGGACTCTAGCTCTTGTAGTTCCCGAGTTCAGAGGGTTTATAGAGGTAGATGGAAGTACCGACAGTAAAAGTCATAGATAAAATACCGAAATGTAACAGAGTCACAGATATATCCTTACAGCTTTATAGTAACTACTAATAATATGTTTATTTTAAACATCCTCAGGATGTGGAGTATTTTGTATGTGCCCCTTTCTCCCCTTCCTCTGATTTTGCTTGCATTCACATAATTTGTTTGATTTTGCGATGGCCAATATGCAAAAGCTGAGGCTGAAACAATAAAGTTGCAAAGGGGCATTGTAGTAATAAATATGTATGTAGTTGTAGTGGCTGGAGCGGGCTGGCGAAGGGGATGGCTGGTAGGGGCCTTGTGTAATTTTAACACCCGCATGCCTGATTACCCGATTTCGATTTACCTTTACTTTTTGTCTGGGTATGGACTCGGATTCGATTCGAGTCTAATTTCAGTTGTTGTAGTTGTAGTTGTTGTTGTTGGTGGTGTTGCATGTAAACAACACCTTACAACACCTTCATCACGGTCCAGTGCGGTTGTTGTTGTTGCTGCTGCTTGTCTCTGGTTGCCTTTTGGCGCTGCAGCTAACAATAACCAACAACCAACAAGCAACAAAAACAATGCAAAGAAACAGAAAAAACCACATCATAATAATAATAACATTAAATTTATTGTCTTATATTATTTGCTGCTGCTGTGCAATTAGATATACGATAGTTTATGCGATAGGTTTGTGTGTGTTCCGCATTTGATGTGTGTGTGCGAGTGTGTGTGTGTGTGTGTGGGGGGGGGGGGGGTGTGGATAGGGGGTTGGCTTTTACTTTACCCGTAGATACTTTGTACAGTTTTTGCTCTTAACGCTTTGCCAACTTTAGCGCGAAAGTCTCTTCACCTTCTTTAATTGTTTCTTTTTTTTGTTGTGCCGAGGAATGCACTTAAAGAAATATATTACTGGATATAACGCTTGAGGCTCGTGAACCCGCAAGCTGGCAATTTTATATTTTCTTAGGAGCTCATGGTAACTTCTGTCGAAGCTAGTTATAGTTCTGGCTAAAATTCTGTTGGATGAATATATTTTCGACTATATTTCTAAACTCTGCAATCATAAAAGCCACATTCTGCAACATTTTAAAACATAAAAAAACATTTTTAAAACTTAGAATTTTGAAAATATGTAACTCAAGAGTTAGTTAGTATACAAAATCGTATTCCAAGCAAGTTCATTTATTGGCCAAAGTTGATCCTAAAAATTCAAAAATTGTTGACTTGAAAGGATTCTTAATCGATACTAAGTGATCTTCCTTTCAAAACCTAACTGATTTCCATACGCAATGTGTTTTTGATCATCTTTTGTACCCTAATAAAATTTGATCATATTTCAAAGAAAAAAAAAATAAAAATTGATTGGTCTTAAAATATATTCATATCAAATTGCAATCAAAAGCATTTTTGAGAGATATCAATGCACAATAATTTCAAATTAGTCGCATTAAAATATTGCCTCAGGATTCGCTGTTCGCTGAGATCAGAGCTAACATCCTTGGTCGCGGAAAAGACTTCTATATTTGTGCCGTGCGAATGCCCTGGTTTCTTGCAATTATCTTTAAATCAAACAAGTAAGAATGCTCTAGTCGAGTATACCCGACTACAAAACTCCCCGTACCCAGGTCGAAAATTTCCGATCGCTTCTTCATACATTTACGCATAGACACACACATACGCAAAGACGCACACACACAAGCGACAGCGACAGCGAGGCATTGTAAGTCGTGGCTGTGCTTCATCTTCCCCCCCTCGCTAGAGTACTGAATGTTCTTTGTGGAATAACTTTCGTGTTTATTATCCGATCGACTTGAAATTCGGATAGTATATTAAGAGTGACTAAAGTATTATACATGCCAAAACCCAAAGGTATATCTTTAAAACTTGACCTGCTCCCGCTATACACGAACCTACATTCCAAATTTGGTGTCCCTAGCTCTTATAGTTGCTAAGATCCTTGCGTTCATACATACGGACAGACGGACAGACAGACGGACATGGTCAAATCGAAATGTCTTTTGATACTGACCAAGACTATATATACTTTATAGGGTCGGATATGTCTCCTTCTGCCTGTTACATACTTTTGCACAAATCCAATACCCCCGTTTTACCCATTTTATGGGAACAGGGAGTAAAAATTGCCCGAAATCAAGCCTAGCCCCAATTATAGAGCTACTTTAGTGTTATAAGTTAAGCCTACTGTCAGCATTATAATCTATTTTGTGTATCGTTTCGTTCGACATCATGGAAATGCCTATATATAGTGTAATCTTATTTTATTATTATCGGAGCACATTATATAGCTGCCATAGGAACAATTGGACCCGAATTGAGTTTCTGTATTAACAAACATTGGCACGCCCTCGATAGCCGTTCTTTAATGTTTTAATCGGAGTTAAGTTCTTTGGAATGGAAAGGCATTTGCTTGGCGAGCAAAATAAATGAGAGCTGCTTAGGTTTATCCAAATCGCAAATGGGACACACAAAAATGCAATTATGGAGCGCGATGCTGACAAATGCACTGAAAATGTGCTGAAAATGCAGGCAATTAACTGTCAACTGTCAAATGGGAAAAACTGTCAACGCGGCAAATGTTGCAAGTGCCGCAAATGCTTTCGTTAGTTGGTCATAATGACTAGTTTTGGATCGTGCGACACTACCAAATGCCAATTGTAAAGTTGCAAATTGCAAGTGGCCAAACGTACCCGCACACCCCTCCCCAACACGCCCCTGTAGACACCCGCTAGACCGCCTGTTGCCACAAGGAAAGCGGCGCGTATGATTGACGAATGTGTGTG
The DNA here is from genome assembly GCA_037075165.1 of Hirtodrosophila histrioides. Classification (NCBI taxonomy): domain Eukaryota; kingdom Metazoa; phylum Arthropoda; class Insecta; order Diptera; family Drosophilidae; genus Hirtodrosophila; species Hirtodrosophila histrioides. The sequence continues at coordinate 634,938 of JBAMCL010000348.1, read as the reverse complement.
TGTGTGTGTGTGTGTAGTGTGTGTAAGCGGCTCAATCAGCTGCCTGAACGCACCAATTGCCATTTGATGTGACGTTGACGCTGAGATGCATAAAAAGTGGGTAAAGATGCGCTTAGACCCACAGAGACAGAGCCGTCGTCAGCTGATGTCAGCGCGACGCGTCGGCAGCGGCAGAGGGGAAAATAAATGTAAAAATAAAAAGGAAAAGTTGCTCATTGCTGTTGTTGTTGTTGTTGCTGTTGTTGCTGCTGCCAGAGGCTGCAGCTACCGTCGCCAGTTGGTGGCGCTTTCAACATTCGTTTGGATGTGTTTTTGTTGTTGTTGTTGTTATTTTCCTGGCATGCGGAAAAACTAGTTTTCAGTTTTCATGCAGCCTCGCGCCTCGCCACTTGATTTTCGTCTCTTGTATTAAGGGCAGGCGCATTGTTGCTTCCACACACATTTGTGCCAAAATGTGAACCGAACCTGGCGGCAGCTACCTCTTAATGTCTGAGTGCCAGCTTCCCATTTCCTGTCAGGGCACATGACCACTTTTCTTCTTTTTGTTGTTGCCATTTTTCATTTTTTCTATATTTGATTTTCATTTTCGTTTCCATTTCACTTTTCGGCGCCCACTTTATAAAGTTACTACGAGACAGCCCGCGTGGTGGGTGTACTCGGAAATAGTATATGGGGCTCTTTGATGCCAGGGAGGGCGTGGCAGACAAGTGTGAAAAATGTAACGATCATGGGACTCGATTTGGCGCCAGACCGACAGGCAATCATGAACTGTGCACTCGTAGCCAAGAGGAAAGTGCCAAAACACATAATAATGCAACAATGACAGTAAGTGACTTACATTTATGTAATGTTGAAGCATGGCGCCCGAGCAGGGACACTGGATTATGTATACTTGTTTAATTCAGTTGCAACTGCAGTCGTGAACACTAGCCGAGTAATAAATTACTTAATTAGTGCGCTACGAGTGTAATTAAATAATCAGAGTCAGCTAGACATTATATTTTTACTTATCATTTGAGTCCAAGACCATGGCGCCCGAGCAGGGACGCTGCAATATGTGGAGGCTAAGTAAATGATTTTGAACTTATATTATTGTTTTGACATTTATTGTAGTTGTTGCCAGCCTAATTTGGGTATTCACAAAAGGTCTGCACGCTTCTCGTCTATTGACCCATCTAATGAGCAAACAAATATTGTTTTGAATATTGACCAAATATGCGCGCAGACATTGTTTATGGCCAACCGATGGGTTACAATTTGGCCGTAACGCTTAATTAGACCCACGCTCTCACCAAATCTTCGTATCACAAACAAAAGACGCAGACTTAATTAGTCTTAAGCCGAATAAACACCGAACCACCCACGCATGGAGCAGCGACTCAGCCAGAGTTGCCAGATTGGCCAGATTGGCCAGCTTGCCAGACTGTCAGTCGAGAAGTTCTAACTAGAGATGGACGACTCGACTCACAAGTTTATTCATTTTTCTAACAGTTGGTAGGATGATCATTCTGTGTTTATTGAAAAGATACTTTAGGCTAGCGAAAAATATGATTTTAATAAAAATGATTCTTCATATTTATCGATATTAATTTTGATATATTTAATCAATTTTAATGGTTCCGAAAATGAATATATATTAATTGATCGTGTCACCAATGTTGGCCTAATAAATGATCTTTTAGATCTTTAAAAAAGATGAAAAACTATTGAGCTTGTACCCTTTCTATGTACTTTTGAAATATACAAATTTCTCCATTTTCGAATGGTCGTTATCCAAAAACTTCTGAAGTTCACAACAGCTTAGGCTTTAGATTCCGAATGTTTTGATAGATATCAGAAATGTGCATAGTTCTAGTACAGGCTGTAAGTCCTACGGGTGATATCTTTGAGATATTTCTTCCGCTATCGCCTCCGCATATTTCTCACAAATAAAAGGTACAGTCACCACATTCCATACATTCACTACGGATGATATACTTGGTGAAAGACTAATAAGATTTTGAATCGCGAGCTTGCCGCGTTGTGTCACGAACGAAAATACTTGAGGCGTCCATCTCTAGTTCTAAGTCTAGGCCTAAGCATTGACCTGGTTTTGTGTCTGTCTCAGGCCAGAGACGACAGACGACAGACGATAGACGACAGTTGGCGTTGAGTTGGCAAGTGGGGTGAGAGTCGTGCATGAATTGAAAGCTGGCTCAAAGCTGCTGACGGCTTTTATTTGGGAGCTGCTAGCTGGGTTAGTAGGTGCCTAGAGCAGGCTTAGCGCGGCCTAACTAGAAAGCAGTCGCAATTGGCCAAAAGTTACCCAACACAATGATGATGACATGGTTACTGGCTAATCGCTTCGAACTGACTGCTTATCTAACAATCAAATCGCACTCGAGCGAGTATTAACTATCGTATTAGTATTATGTATTAGACATTAATCAGTCTGTCTGGCGCATGTGATTACATTATTAATGGCCAATTGAAAAATATATGTAGTATGTGTGTGTTAGCGCCATTTGCATAACAATTCGCCTGGTTAATTGACTGAAAAGCGCTGGAGTAACCAAAGGCGGGCATTCCCATGCCCATACCCATATCCATTCCCATGCTTATCCATACCAATACTCGAACACATTCTATTTGTGGCCCACACACATTAGCTGGTCTGGCCTGGCCTGGCCTGATCCGGAGAGCAGATGGGGTTCCACTTTGGATCCTACTCTTATATACGATTTCAACACATGTCAAATGCAATTGTCAGACTGTTATGACAGTTGAAAACCGGCAACAGTTGTACATTTTCCTTGCCCACGCGCCGAACAATAACGAAAACCCACGAAAGGCATCGAAACTTGGAACAGACTGCATAATGATAGATATAAATCTCTCAGTCTCATCTAGAACAAAGCGCAGGCCAAATACCCTTGCAGTAATTATAATGCAAAGATTTCACATTATCTGCACATCATTATCAATTAAAATTAAGTTTCTTTTCCTAGAAGTCAGAGCTGTCTAATAACCTTTATTCAGTATGACTCCAATGACGATATCAATGAAAATTTGCCTTGATACCTACTACTTACTACTATAAAAAACTTAAGATTATTATTTGTTGATATATAAAATACATAAGTAGCGTTGGTATCGATGATTCTGTAGTCGGGAAAAAACCTAATATTGTTGGAGTGAAACTACACAAAGGTCTTATCACTATAGAGCGTTATTGCCAATAAGTGAGAAGTGTTTGTTTTTGCAGAGAAACAAATACCCTTAAAGCAGGAACAAGAAGTTAGCTTAGTTTCGATAGTATCGATAACACTATCGATAGTTGTATTAACTCAAACATCCAATAGGTCTTCTGAATGTGCCAGCAAACAGTCTATGGACTTTGACTTGGTATAGTGTATAATCACACACACACACATACGCACACACACACACACACACGCACACGCACTCACACACAATCTCATAGGCAGTGCCAACTGTGACGGGCAATGGAATTGCATTAATGTTTGCCTTGGCATGCGAGTTGACAGCCATTTGTCTGGCCAGACACCTAGCCCTGTCGGCTTTTGGCTTAGACCATTGACTGCGACTGCGAGGTGGCCAAGAATGTGTGGCAACAATGCTGTGGGTTGCTTGAGAATGCCTTGGAATACTGCCCTTTCAACGGAAGCACTAAATTGATTGTTCTATTTTGTATACTCTTGCAGAAGCTACAATCGTGTCCCATCGTTTGCATCAATGAGCCGGATACGCACAGCACCAATACGGAAATCTTGCAAACAACGCCGGAGAGCACATTAGAGAAGCCCAAAATCAGTGCAACAGCAGCAGCAGCAGCAACAGTGACAAGCAGCGGCAACAACAGCAGCTGTATAACGATCAATGCAACACCAACAACAACAGCAACAGCAGCAACAACAAGCAGCACAGCTGGTGTAACCAAAATAACAATTACCAGTGACAACAGCAATACTAGCAACAACAAGAGCAACATTGTGCTCAATAGCTACAGCAGCAGCAGCAGCAGTAGCAGCAACAACAACAGCAACAGCAGAATCAACAACAATAACAACAGCTTGGTATCCATCACCAGCTTGAATAGCTGCAGCGACCTTAGCAGCGGCAGCACAGCCACCCTTACACTACACAGCAGCAGCAGCAGCAGCAACAGTTGCCGCAACAACATCAACAACAGTCGCCCCCACGGCAACAGCAGCGACACCTCCTCAGCTAATTTTCAGGAACGCTTCGATTTTGATCACTGGAAGAGCATTTTAAGCGACTTCAGTTGCTTTAATAGCTTATATCGTTACTGGCATCAGTACAGTGGCAACCACAACCACAACAACAACGGCAGCAACAGCAGCAGCAGCAGCAACAACTGCAGCAGCAACAGCGGCAACAGCAACAATCACGGCCAGTCGCAGTTGGGCGGAGATCATGCCGATGAGAGCAACGGCCTGGGCAGCGGCGCCAACTCGTTTTATACCCATAACATATTAGGCTACACATTCGGCTATCCCTTTGGCCTCAAGGAGGACGTCGTCGTCGACGAGAGCGTCAGCAGCAGCAGCGGCGTTGGCCACGCCGTTGGCTACAAGAAGTCGCACGCGAGCAGCGAGACGCCCCTGCAGAAGCACTACAGACAGCAGCAGAAGAAGAAGATGCCCGTGTTCCGGGGAAGACGCGCCTGGTGTGGCTGCTTCAAGGTAACTGGCAGCTGGCTAGCCAGCTGAAGAATCAGCGATTGTCACTAGTTGCAACAGGCACAGTGCACGCTCGATAGGGTGAACCAAGCGAAAAGTCTCCCTAATTACGAATGAAACATATTTATGTGCATATGTCGATGTAACAACAAAGTCCGTAACAACAAATAGGAAACTCAATTTTCGACCGAACTTACCAATCTAGTTAAAGTATAATAGGGCCGGCTAAGTTTAGTCAAAACATTTTAAATAATAAAAGCTTGCTCATGCTAAACTCATTTCTGAAACGTCTTATAGCATGTATAGGAAAGACTGGTCCGAGTTTGATCAAATTTGGGAAACAATCTGATTCGTTCCTATAGCAGCTATCTGATAAACATTATCCGATCCAGGCGGTTCCGACCTATGGACTGCAAGACAACCTTAAACCTAGGAAGTAGTTTGTTGGAATACAGACAGATAATAGACATGTCAGAGGACACCAAAGATAGTATAGAACTGTAATAATGTGTCTAGTTTTATAAAGAAAACAATTGATTATATAAGAAATTATAAAATGACCCCTTAAGGTAAACTTATATGTAGGTTCGATGGTATGGACACTGAAAAACCTCAATGGGAACTCAGAAGAAGTACCATTACAACTATTGATCGGTACCGATTGCATTGTATTGGGTATTTTCCACTTCTAGCAATGCAATGTGCCGCAAATTGTGGCAACTCTTGACTTCGATTGGGTACTCGTAATATCAAAGCTGGCTAAAAGTCACGTGCCAGTTGTTAACATTGTCAAGCGATTACCCGCTTGCTGGTTACCTGACCCATTTGCTGTTGGAAATTGGAGCTGAGCTCTGCTACGAACTCAACGATTTGCCATATCAAATTGTGCACGAAATTGCATAAGTGACAAAAAAGAACACAATGTAAGAAATAGGGAGATATTTAGAGACTGCAAAGGGGCCACAAATGTTAAGGGGGAATAGTCTGAGGTCCCCAAGTAAGTAGCAAACAGATAAGTGCCAGAGCGGATGAAAGAGCAACAAAGTCAAGCGAAAGCAATTTGGGACAGATAAATCTGGATGCTACTCAGATGGAGGCGGTAAAGGGTTACCCTGTACTCTGCACTAGAATGAAACTAAACTACCTTTGACAAAGTGAGGTTTGAAACAAGCTGGGTTCAAGGAGGTGACAGTTTGGTTTGACCTCAATTGTAAACTAATATAAGCTATAGCATAATATAGAACTATATGGTTCCCCTGATGCTGAGAGTAGAGCTGGTCAAAAAATAGCTTGGAGGAACAAGTAAGGTCTCTTTTAGGATGGAAAGTTACCGGAAACGCCGCTTGGGGTTTAAGATTCCCTCCCATGTACTTCTAAGATCCTTTCATTATTTTTGAATGCATTTAGGTACCCATTTAGGTAAGGGTCAACCCGATTATGTTAAGCCCGAAGAAATTTAGATTCTTATATTAAGCTACCAGTTTAACCTTAGGCCCTTTTTGGTTAGGCCTGACTGAAACTGTATAGATAGACCAAGACTCATAAGCTGAGAACTTAACTGTTAGAAGCACAAGGGGGCCTACCCGTACCCGTACCTATCCGTATCGATTGCAACTTCTGATTTCAATTTCAATACAACTGACAAGGTTGAGCAATGGCTTAGGCCCTCGCTTGAGCCACAACTCGCGGTGGCTAGCGGTGTCTTATTTGCTGTAATTTGTAATTGGACATGCACTGTTAACGACTTGGAGGAGTAGCACCATCAGGTGGTGCCTCCAGTGTGTGTGCCGCTTGAGCGCGCCGTTGATGCAATTCGATATGCGAATCAAGTTGAATCACAATTCTCAAACGTTCTGTTGCAGGATGACGAGCCACCCGAGATTTGTGTGGTGGAGGGGGCGTTCACGCTGCAAACGCTGACGCCGACGCAGCCGATGCCGTCAGTGGATGAGCTGGACACCAAGTTTGCGGAGCTGGTGGAGGAGCTCGATCTGACGGCGCCCAACAAGGAGGCCATGCTCAGTCTGCCAGCTCAGAAGAAATGGCAAATATATTGCTCACGCAAGCTGCCGATGGACTCGACCGATGGCCCGGATGCGACGGCCATCACACAGCCGCCAACGGCGGAGCACTATATTGAGCGACTGAAGGATCTGGTGGTGCACGTCTCGCTGTCGCCGGAGGACTCGCCCAGCCATGAGCTGAGCACGCGCCTGGACAATCATGCCGCCTTTGTGGACGCCTTGAAGACGGCGCTGCGCACCTCCACGCACAGCTTTGTGCTACGTTTTGTGGAGCTGGACGGTCTGCCGGCGCTGCTCAATCTGCTGCTCCAGCTGGACATACGGGTGGCAAACAGTTCGCTGCACACCAGCCTCATTGGGTGTATCAAGGCGCTGATGAACAACTCGATGGGGCGCGCCCATGTGCTGGCTCATCCAACGGCCATCGATACGATTGCCCGCTCCTTGGCCGCGGACAACATACGCACCAAAATCTCCGCCTTGGAGATACTGGGCGCCGTCTGCCTGGTGCCCGGCGGACATCGCAAGGTCCTCCAGGCGATGCTACACTTTCAGGAATTCGCCACGGAACGCACACGCTTCCAGAGCATTGTCAATGATCTCGATCGTTCCACGTATGCGTATCGGGACAATGTTAACCTCAAGACTGCGCTCATGTCCTTTGTGAATGCGGTGCTCAACTACGGCCCCGGCCAGGAGAATCTCGAGTTTCGACTCCATCTGCGCTACGAGTTCTTGATGCTCGGCATTCAGCCCGTCATCGACAAGCTGCGCACCCACGAGAACGAGACGCTCGACCGGCATTTGGTGAGTGATACCTTCCTATATCCTTGGCTCCCTAGTCGTTAACCCTTTGTGCTTCTCTTTAGGACTTCTTTGAGATGGTGCGCGCTGAGGATGAGAAGGAGTTTGCGCGCCGCTTCAATGAGGAGCACGTGGACACCAAGAGCGCTGGCTCCATGTTTGAGCTGCTGCGCCGCAAGCTAAGCCACTCGCCCGCCTACCCGCACATGCTGTCTCTGCTGCAGCACATGCTCCTGCTGCCCTGTAAGTAGCCCGCACCGCCGTCTCTCCCCAACAATCTCGCAACTAATATACTTTGTTTCCTCGCCAGATACGGGCCATTGCACGGAGCACTGGCTGCTGATTGATCGCGTGGTGCAACAGATTGTGCTCCAGGTGGAGCAGCGACCCAGCAGCGACCTCATTGCTGATCCCGACGATCCCGGCAAGCAGCTCAAGCTAGCCAGCGAGTCGCCCGTACATGATCCGGATGTGGCCCCCCTCCAGATCGATGTGAACAAGCTGGTGCGCCTGCTGGTCAAGGAGGAGCAGCTGACGCAGGCGCGCAAGCGCGCCGACGAGCTCGAGCGCGAGAACTTCGATATACAGTCGCGTCTGGCCAAGAAGGAGCAGGAGCTCGATCTGCGCATGCAGGAGAAGGAGGATCTGGAGACTGGCCTAGCGCGCATGCGCGAACGCCTTGAGAAGGAGTCCGCCCAGCACTCGCAGGCTGTGCAGCGTGCCCAGACCGCCGAGATGAAGGCCGAAGATCTGCAGCATCGCCTCCAGAGCGAGCAGCAGGAGCGCGCTCGTCTCGAGCGTCTTGTAACCGAGGGCAGCATACCCGATGACCAGAAGGTTGCCGGCTTGACCGGCTGCAATGGTGCTGTGTCGCCACCACCACCACCGCCGCCCATGTTGAAGGCGGTGCCACCGCCGCCGCCACCCATGGCACCCACCATGTTGCCGCCGCCACCACCACCTTGTCCCGGCGCTCCTCCGCCGCCGCCCAGCATGGCGCCAGCAATGGGTAAGTCCGCTGACAGCTTCCAACCAGAAAGTTGCTAATCGAATGCACTTTCCTTCCACAGCTCCAGCACCACCCAAAGTGGAGTTGCCAAAGAAGAACGTGCCACAGCCAGCGAACCCTCTGAAGAGCTTCAACTGGTCCAAGCTGCCCGATGCCAAGCTACAGGGCACCGTGTGGAGCGAGCTGGACGAGAGCAAACTCTACAACAACATGGAGCTCGAGTCGATTGATAAGCTGTTCTCCGCCTATCAGAAGAACGGCGTCTCGGTAGGTCGAAGAAGTCCGGACGACGACAAGAAAGATAATTGCAGTCAAAATTGTGTAACGAGAGCGCATTTAGAATAGTTGAAGCGATCCAATTGTTTAAATGTACTCTACCCTCTAAAGACTCCAGAAGACTAGGAGGAAAAAGAGCACAGAAAATACTTAAGAGTTAGGAAAGATGGAATAGTTACAGTTAATTAAGAGAAAAATTAGGGTAAAGTCTAATGCGCTAAGATTAAAATGTCACAGAACACAGCACTATCTAGGGTTAAGGCAAGAAAGGTCCCAAGGAACCCACGGAGATCCAAACGACCTTTCTGTCTCTTTGGTTATTAAGAAAGAAAAGTTTAAGAAAGATTAATAATTCAAGCATATAAGACGTACCTCAAAAGACAATCCTTACTCAATACTCTTTCTATTTAGACCACCGATGGATCCTACGAGGATCTGCGTGTGACAGGCAAGAACAAACAGAAGGTACTATCCGTTATCGATGGACGTCGCGCCCAAAACTGCACAATTTTGCTGAGCAAGCTGAAGATGAGCGACATGGAGATATCGAAGTAAGTGAATCAAGCTTACTATCATGGCTAGAAGCTAACATTGAGCTACTCTTCCGCCCGCAGAGCCATTCTCTCCATGGATAGCAACGAGCAACTGGCACTGGACATGGTCGAGCAGCTGCTCAAATTTACGCCCTCAGCGGAGGAGCGAGCACTGCTGGATGAACACAGCGAGGACATTGAGTCGCTGGCCCGTGCGGATCGCTTCCTCTACGAGATATCCAAGTGAGTAGTCCTTCCCCCGAAACATAGTTCATAACTAAGAGTCTTTGCGTCATGCCCACAGAATTCCGCACTACGAGCAGCGCTTGAAGAGCTTGCACTATAAGAAACGCTTCATGCTGACCGTGAATGACCTCATACCGCGCATCACCAGCGTCATGGAGGCATCTAGAGAGGTGGCACGCTCCCGGCGACTGCGCAAGCTGCTCGAGCTCGTCCTGGCGCTGGGTAAGTATTGCCAAACTGAAGGTGCAATCAGTTCGAAAGCTAATGAACATGTTTCTCCCATTTGCATAGGCAACTATATGAATCGTGGAGCTCGGGGCAATGCCTCTGGGTTTAGGCTGGCATCGTTGAACCGCCTGGCGGACACGAAGTCGAGTGCGGCAAAGGGCACTACGCTGCTGCACTATCTCGTCCAGGTGATTGAAAAGAAGTTCAAGGACCTGCTCAAGCTGGAGGATGATATACCGCATGTGCGCGAGGCCTCCAAGGTGTCCCTGGGCGAGATGGACAAGGACATACAGATGCTGCGCACCGGGCTGGCGGATGTGGCGCGTGAGATTGAGTTCCATCGCAGCTCGGGGCCCGCACAGCAGGGCGATCGTTTTCTGCCCGTGATGCGGGAGTTCCATGCCCAGGCCTCGGTGCGTTTTGCCGAGCTGGAGGATAAGTTCCAGGACATGAAGACGCGCTTCGATCGCGCTGTGCGTCTGTTCGGTGAGGATGGCTCTGTGCTGCAGCCGGACGAGTTCTTTGGCATCTTTGACTCATTCCTGGCCGCCTTTGCGGAGGCGCGCCATGACAACGAGAGCTTCCGACGCCGCCAAGAGGAGGAGGAGAAACGCGCCAAGCAGGAGGCGGAGCTCAAGAAGCGCACCATCGAGCGCAAAAACAAAACCGGCCTTATGAGCAGCGTCGCCCGTAATCTTGGCCTCAAGTCAGCCCACAATGGCAGCTCTGCCGGCGGTGATGCTGGCGCCAAGAGCGACAACAAGGGCGAGTTCGATGACCTGATCTCGGCACTGCGCACCGGCGACGTCTTCGGCGAGGACATGGCCAAGTTTAAGCGCTCCCGCAAGGCGCGCGTACTCAACGGCTCCGGTTCCGGTACCACCGCCGCCGCCGGACCCGGCCAGACCTCACCGCCCCGCCACGGCAGTCTGCAGCGTGAGGAGAGCGGGCGCGAGCGCGAACGCACCGTGCGGCGTCAGTAGACATGCCCCGCCCCGCTTTTAAGCCTAATAATTGTTTTCCATGTGCGCGCTAGTATTTCTTTTTATTTTATTATTATTATTTTTTTTTATTTCTGCTATTATACCTATATTTCTCATGTATATCATAGCAGGGTTTTTTTCTGTAATTATTTATATATATACTACTATATACATACCTAATATATACACATAAAAATCAGCTAATGCAAGCGTGAAACCAAATTTTTTACAAAAAACAAAAAATTAATAATAATAATGAAAGAAACAAAAAAACAAAACAAAACTATGAAATCCTAATTGTAATTTGTAATCTAATGAAATGTTATGAAAATTGTAGCGTACCTTTTAAATTGTATTTGCATTGCATTGTTTAACACAAATTATTGAACCATATTATAGAGCTCTATAAAATAACGAGAAACTGTAATCAAATTGAACAAATTTTCGAAAAGACGTTACAAATTTGCAATGCTCATTCTGCAACATGAACTCAGTGTAGCACTCAAAGCATAAAACATAATGTCTATATATAGATACATATATATGTATATCATAGTAAAGACAAGATCGACCCAGAATGAGTTTGAGGCGCCTGCGGCCTGCCATATAAAAGTCATGTTCATTATTAACAATTATATTATTAAATACGTATGTGTATTATGTATTATCATCTTCTAAATATGTTTTTTTTTAGCACGAATCTCGCTAAATACTAATCTTAACGCACTCTACAAGTTTTTACAATTTACAAAAGCATAATAAACAATAAACAATACACAATTATTATATACTATTATAACAAGTTATAAACACTCAATGCGGGTTTGCTGGCGCCTGTTGCCACAAGCCCCATGAGAAACTATCCATCAAATCGATCATTATTAACTGTATGAACTGTAATTAATGCAATGATGCTAGTTCTTGTTTGATAACTACATAAAATTCAAATAAAACTTTAATTGCAAATTGCGAGCTAAATATAGATCAAAAAATATAAAAAATATGAACATTTGAAAACAATTTCCCATTATCTATCATCTATGTATCAATCACGTGCCTGGATTAGCTATCCAGCTTGGCTACTCCCCGGCATGGTCCGGCTTGTTTTCCTCCAGCCATTTGCGGACTGACAGCCTGGCAGTGACATCGGTTGTGGCCAGGCGCTGCTCGAATATCTCGTATGGGATGCTCTGTCGCCCTTCAAAGGCCTGCTCCTCCAGCAGTTGCAGCTCCGCCTCGCTGCTCTTCGGATTCACATTGGCCACGCCATCGGAGGGCGGCACGCTGTCCAGCAGGCACTTCATGGCCTGGCGGAAATCGGAGCGCGTAACGCTGCCAATACGCTGTGTGTCAAACATCTTTGATAGCAGACGCAACTTATGGATGCGTGCATCGGCGCGCTGGTGCATAAGATGACCAAACTGCGGCACCAGGAACGTGGCGCAGGTGCGCACAAACTGGCCAAAATCAATGCGGTCTAGGCTGGCAGTATCGGCATCTGCTCCCTGGAATGGCATATCATCACTGCGCGCAAAGAAACCGTCTATGATTTGACGATGCAACGGATTCTGCGCTAACTGCGGTATGCGCAACAGCTCCGTGGGTGTCAGGTAACCCAGCTGGCGTCGATCTAGTGCCCGGAAACGCTTGTGCAGCTGCTCCAACTGCTCCGTGGAGAGGCCGGTCGCCTTTTGGTGCGCCGTTAGCTCGGTGGCGCTAAGCGGACGGCTGGCCGTCAGACCCATACTGCTTGGCAAATATAATTTCGTACTTTTACTAATCGGTATTTATAACTTATGTGCCTTAATCTGGCTAATACAGTTTATTCTGTGATACTGAAAAGCAACTCACAGCTGCCTTGTGGCGTAGTCAAAGCCACCCACACAAGCTCTAAATATGCAGGATATTCTCCGCCTACCAAACGCACCTGGTTCCACATTTGTGCACACTTTCAAGCGCAGTGCCCTTAGCCAATACACAAACCAGTCCAACTGGACCGTTTCGCCCTTGAAAGTATGCAACACTTTCATATTTTGGAACGCACGCTTCACAGAGAGAGGGGTGGAGTTCGTCAGCATGAAAGTACTAACACACAGAAAGCAAAAAGAGTGCGTGCGGCCTTAGAAACAATATATTAACCTCGTCCGTAAATTCATTCTTGCAATCTTTAAGCTTCCCACGACTAGGAAAATACCTAGATACCAGGCGAACAGAAATCCCCAGAAGGTCGCCAAATAGTATAACAGTTTCTAAATTGAACATTGCTCTGTTAATAACAGAATGCTAATGCTGCCATTTCTGTTCGCCTGGTATCTAAGACATTTTGACGCTTACAAAACTGAAACTTCCGAGGTGGCACGGCAAAAATATGAATTGGTATTTTCAGTGAGATGCTGGAAAATTTTTAATGCCAGTCGATAGCCTAGATTCCTACGAGAATACAAATGTATGACCTTTCAAAATCCTTTAGGATAAAGCCGACCTATAGCTAAACGAATTATTAATCTATATATATAAAATCATTCGTGCTGACTGACTGATTGGCAATCATCGCACAGCCCAAACCATAAGAGCTAGGATGCTGAAATTTTCACAGAAGCTTCCATCTATGATGAAAGTGCACACTAAGACCGAATTTTAGAAAATTCCACCCACAAGCGTGGAAAATCGCGGAAAACTGTTGTATGAAACTTTTTTGTTTACCATCCAATCAGGTTCAAACTCATTTTCAGAGATCTACACAAAAATTCATTTGACACATATTTCACCAATTTTAGAAAATCCACCCCCTTGGGTGGAAAATGGGGGTCTTAAGGTTGTATGGGCGAAAGTCTAATTTTAGTCCGATCACCTTCAAATTAATTTTCAAAGCTCTTCACGTAAAATAATTCGACACGTGTATCAGCGATTTTGGGAAATTCGACCACATGGTCGGAAAATCGGTGGAAAACTCTGGCATTCGACATTTTTAGTTTTCATGCGATTGGCTTCAAACTCATGTTCAAGGTTCTATGGGAATAAGTAGTAGACGCAGTGTTCAAAGATTTTGGAAAATCTACCCTCAAAGTCGGGAAATTCGCGGAGGACTGTTGTATGAAACTTTTTTGATTATCGTCCGATTGACTTCAAACTCATTTTGAAAGCTCTTTTCATAAAATAATTCGATACGTATATACATTACTTGGCTTGAGTGTGATTATGGGAAGTCAACATTTTTGCCATTCGCATTTTAAGGTGATACAAAAACCCAATAGTCAATTGAAAAATTGGAATTGTATTTGGGGCACTTTAACAAGTATCTTAATTTTCACAATCAACGTTTGACAATTGTTAAATTTGGTATGGTGTCTAGTTGAATCGCCGGGCTTGTATATTTTATGCAAAAACATTATTAACAAGTAGCTAAGGGCGATTTTACGTTGACATTCAAAAAGTCGGTCATAGACTTTACTGTCTTGAAACCATTTCCCTAATACAACACACTCTCTCCAGCTATTACAAATCAAAACAAAAATCCGAAATACTCCAAAATGTCCGATTCAAGTTCTGACGATGCACTCGCCGGCGGTGGAGAAGCATCGGGAAGAACTCTCACCAAGAAGAAGTCGTATTACAGCATTACTGCAGGAGAGACTTCCGTACAAAGCACATGTAATATCGAAACTATAAACAAGTGTATACACTGTGGAGCCGTATCGTGTGATATCCACAACAGGATGATTCCCACGGAAACGGTTTTCAAGATGACCTTCAAGCTCCGCAACATTGAACCGCAGCCCGGTGATTTCGGCAAGAGATTGATAGAGCGTTGCCGCAACGCTCGAGTCTGGGGCCATATTGCTTATTCTCCGGATCGAACCTATGCGTCTGGGGTTATGGAAGGCGCCACAAAGAACATTAACGAAGTAAAGGCTTGGATTCTAGATGAATGCGACTGCATTCCCGAGCCGTTGGATCACAACATTATCTTTTCATGGTTCAACATCTCCAACAATCCAATGAAGTTGATCTTTGATGAGATCTCAACGGCTCCAGAAGACCCTCAATAAACATGCGACTATAGCACTCAAATCCACACACACTACACACTCAAACACACTAATGCCTTGATCCTGATCCTGCTGCTGCTGTTTTCCAATTGTATGTTATTGCTGCTGTTGTAATCACATACTAAGTATATAACCCAAGACATTAAATCGGACAAGGCTATAGCATTAACGAGACTTTTGGTTTGTTCTTGTTTCACTTTAAGCTCTGCTTTGGTTAGTATATATGTAATAGGTTGAATGAATCACCCTGGTTACCAACATAAATTTTTGCCTAATCATTTTAACGATAGCTACGATGAATTTTCGGGTGAACGCGACTAATATGATACCACGTAAGATAGATATTTATACCATTAGCTGTTATTATCGGATGACAAACATAGAATTGAAAATATGTTCGCACTTACGAGTATGCATCTAATTAAAGATGACATTCCTCCAAAATATGGTTAATGCTTGCTCGGGAAGATTGTGTGATTTAGAAAAGGTATTGGTCGACTTATCAGCGAATCGGAATCAAAGCGTTTACCAGAAGGAATCAAACCTATAAGAATTTAAACTTATACTAGAAAAAGTTGCCTATTCAGCTGCCTAAACTTGGTATTTAGCGTTTAATTTTAAAGAATAAACACCAGGCAAACAGAAATCCTTAGAAGTTCGCTCCTTGTAGTAACAGAGGACTAAATACCAGGAACTGCTAAAATTAAAATGGAAAACATTAAATAGGCCTAGGCAAAACCCTTAAGTACCATTTAAAGTCGTTAAGCACAACATATTTGAGAATATGTATTTGAAATAGTTCGATGTAAGTCAAAAACCAAGCCAAGTTACGAAATACATCCTTCGTGCTATCATTTGCTGTATTTTGCAAGGAATATTCTTCAGAAGGAAGTTTGATTTAAGGAGAAGTTAAGCATTGTAATGCTGTTTGTTTGGCTTTGACTTGGCAAAGAAGGCTGCAAGAAACCGTTGGGCGAAATTAACATAAAAATTGCGGAGCAAAACCGCATGGCAGCACGACATAAGGAACAGGATCTGTGCAAGGATGTGGATAAGCAGGCATAACAAAGGCTCGAGGCATTGCCAAAAAGTGCTGTGAATGTATTGCAAAACAATAAGCAAAACAATAAATCAAAATATGAAATAATAATACGAGTTGGGCAAAGGCAAAGCCAGAGGCGCCCGAGGCAAATGGAAGACACGCACAAGGCAAAGGACTCGGCCCGCCCAGGACTCGGGCAGGCCGTTGAACAGCTGTGCAAGTCCAAGCGGCGCCTATTGTCAAGACGGCTGAAATTCGAGCAGGACGAGGACGAGGACGAGGAGCAAGATGAGGAGGCTGGCTCTGCATCTTGCGGTCGCCTCCTGTGCGCAGTTCGAATCATTTTGGCAAAAACGTCCTTTGTTGTTGCCATCCTTAGCGCTCAAATATCGTATATAAATCTTAATATGTCATAATTCGTTATAATTTCTGAAAAACCGCAAGTAGTTCGCGCCAGGATCCGCGACCCGCTGCGTCCCTCAACTTGGACTTTGCAACTGCAACTGCAACTGCGGCTTGGTGGTGCTGCTCCTGGTGGTGCTGCTGCTGCTCCTAATCCCACAAATTATTACCCTAATAGCCTCATATTGTCGCGGCTTAGCGACCCACTCCCAACGCATTTATCATCTGCTGCCGCTGGCGAAACTATCAAAAGGTAAATAAATATGAAAATTCACTTTCTCCTTGTTTGTTTTATTTATTAAAAAAGGGGGTGGCGGGAGGGAAAAAGGGCTTTTCCTTTGTGTGCCTTGAAAAGTCAGCTGCGGCTGCGACCGCCGCATTTGCTGACCTTACAAACTCGCGCGCGGTCAGACAGCGCACGTTTGCAAGGATCAGGATCAGGTCCATTTACATTTTACATTTCCATTGCCAGGTTCAGGTTCAGGTTCAGGTTGAAGTTGAAACTGAAATTGAAGTTGAAGTTCAGTGGCGCACGCCAGCCTCAGCAGTAGAAGCAGCCGCCGCAGCCGCAGCTTTTGTTTATTTAGGTTAGAGCGCGTCCTGCGTCCTTTTGTTGTTGGTGGTTCGCGTGCTGACCAAATGATGAAAATACAAACAAGAGTAGTCTAAAAAAGCGAAAAATAAATATAAACTCATATGACATGTGGGCAAACACGCGATTTCCTGCCTTCGGAAAATTAAGGAAAACCCCCCTGCTGTTTAATACTTATGTACAGTAATTCAATTCAAAAGAAGTACAAAATTATGCGATTTATAACTGCGAATACATTTTTGAAATATTTAGTTGTGGGTATTGTTCTAAAACCCTGAATAGTGAATTGATGTGATTTAGTACAAATCAAATGATTTTTCATTTTCTACCACTATTGATTGCTTTCTCACTATAGAGATAGCCCGAGACCGTAAATAATGATTATTTACATATTTGTAAGAGTAACAAATCATAATGGAAGAGAACTGATACATGATTAAGGACTACACCTACACTCAGAGAAAAAATCAAGTATTCTGTACTCAAAAGAAGTACAAACGGTGTCAAAATCCGACCAAGCTCGAAAAATCTTATTATGAGTACAGAATTCTTATTTCAAGAACGATTTTGTTAAGCCCGAAATTCTAGATTTTAAGAACTTTTCGAGATGTTTGAAGAACATTTTTGCCTATATTGAGTACGTATTTTCTGATTTTGAGACAGTTTCTGTCCCAATTTTCAGCTCTAAAAAATTTTCAATTAAATCTTTTAATTCTCAAATTAAGCACAAAATATTCTTAAAAATGAGTCCAATTCAGTCTTGATTCAAGAATTGAACATCTTAAAATAAGAACAAGAAATCTTGAAAGTAAGCCCATTTTATTCTTATTTCAAGAACTTTAAAACCTAAAATCTATAGATTATATTTGTTGCAAGGACTATCCATTGCAGCAATGAATTTTATCCTTAAGGTTTTATAAAATTCCTAACTAATAACACATATTTGTAAGATTTACCTTTTTACTTAAAAATAAAAATAACAATTGCTTTGCGAATAAACTTGTTTTTCTCAGAAATGTATCTTTTGTATTTTTAATTGGGGGGTATAATTTTGTATGCTTTGAGGTTTATATATGATTTTTATTTATTTTATTTCCAATGGCTTTGGTATGATTAACAATTTCTTTAGCTGAAACTAACAAAAGAAGTTCGCACTTTCCTCTTCTTCTGCGTCCCTATGGATGCTCTTCAAATCGTTGAAAGGAGCAAAAGGTCTGTCTCCGGAAAGCATTTAGTAGAACTTTCCTTAAAATGGTCCTCCCCTACAAATACATCTCACAGCTATTTCATTTTGATCTATAAGTTCTTAGGACAATGCGGTAGCTCGATATTAACTTGGAATTTCAAAATACAATATTTGTAAGTTTCTTAGATATCCAGGATAACATATCTATTGATAACGATAGTTTCGTATATCAGACGCCTTTCTATGCGATTCTCAAGACTGATGTGAAGCACTCATCGTTTGGTTTACTGTATCTGTATCCATTAAACTAAAATCGTATTAGGCAACTTTGAAGGCGCCTTACATTTAAATAATAAAAGCATTCGCAGCATTCATATTTATTCATATTCACATTCATATTCATATTCATAATCATAATCATAACTGTAAGCCCTACCCTGATGCTGTAGTCACACTCACACACACACACACACACACACAGCAGCAGGAGCAGGAGCAGGACACCCCCAGAGATATGGGCTACATGATTTGGATTATAATTTGATATTTTGTTGAGTTCTCGTAAAGTAGGAGAATTAGCATTTAAATTGCCTCATTAGCCACGTAGCCATTGGATAATGTTGCACTTTTGCATGCTGCCACATGCAACAGTCGGGAAGAGGAAAGAGTTTTCCGATGCTGCTGCTTCCAATTCAGGATGCGAGCGGGAATTCATATTGGGATTCGCGATGTGGCAGCCGCTCTATAATTTCCTTAATCAAAACAAAAACAGCAGCAGAATGGCGAGTGGAGGGGGGGCAGGATGAAAGAGGGGGGGCTAACCAGCTACCTAACTGGTCCATTGTAACGCCCATCGCAGCGCCGTGTCGATAATTTAGAAATTAAATGTAGCTCGCAACCTGGAACGAGCGGGGAAGAGAAAACTAGTTGCAATGGACAAAGGAAAAAGGCAAGAGAGAGAGAAAGGGAGAAAGGGAGGAGGAGGAGGAGGAGAGTAGCGAAATGCCACAAATAACACAAATCAAATCTAATCAAGCAAAAGAAAGCGAGACGACTTTCCCAAGACTCCCGGACTCCCGGCAAGGGGTAGTACCCGAAAATGCTCTCCCTGCAACCGCTCACCGTTCACCGCTCACCGTTCACCGCTCACCCCTCAAAACAACACCACACAACAACAGCAAAAAAGGTGACGTATGAAAAACCAAGGCCATGGTCTAGTTTTTTATTCAATTTCCTTTTTTTTAATTTTCCTTATCCCTTGTAGCTGTTGTTAGTCCTTACACTAAGCAACTGCAATTACTCGTAGATTTCATTTTCATTTCTAGTTTTCCGTTTTCCGTTTTCCGATTTCGATTTCAATTTCGAATTGGGTGCAATGGTTGTTGTTGTTCTTGTTGTTCTTGTTGTGTTTTCGTTTCTTTTGTGGACCCGCGCAGGCTCACGCCATGGTAACGGGTGCGGGTCCTGGCTGCGGTCCTTCGGGGTGTCCCTTTGCCATGGGTGTCAAACATTTCTAGCGTCTCTGTTCACCTTGTTTTTGTTTGTGATTTCGCCGAGCCAGTCGTGCCTTGTAATTATTTAGTTTACGTTCTTTTCCTTTCTTACCCCCACCCCACTCTCCCAGATTCTGGCATCAGCTCAGTGGCTCGGAAACTTCAGATTTCATGCTTAGATTTTTTAATTTCCAAAAAGAACGTATACAGCTTGCTTTCATTCCTGAACAGGCAAGAATCCGACTTTCAATGCAATTTTAACTGTAACTTAAGATTTACTTCCTTATACCCTAATTCTTCGCTTAGTTCATTAAGAAAACTAAACAAAAATGTCTTAATGTCCTTAAGGCAACCCCTTCCTAAGCTTCAAAATCCACCTAACAAAAAACATATAAAACTTGACCAAATTAACAATCCGCATGGAAATAAGATCATAATTCATAAGAATTATGTCCGATATCCAAGATGCATACGGGAATGTATGCTTTTGTGGCCAAAATAGTCTAGATTGATAAATACAGCTACTTAAGAGGACTAAAGATTCAAGGACAAGCGATATCTTCCACATATCTGCTTCCAAGACATTTTCAGGTAAATCTTTTAGCATTATTGTAAACTTTAACGGGAATGCTGTTGAAACTTCGTAGGAATTCTCCTGTTTAAGGGCGAATAGGTGAGACCTTAATAGGATGATTTTATTAAACTAAAGTAGTATGAAAACAAGTGAATATCTTACGACAGTTACGACAGTTCCAAGCCAGCACGGAAGAAGTAGTTCCCAGGACCGAGTTTCCTGTGTCGGGTAGTTGTCCCTGTCCCGATCCAAGCTGGGAGACAGCAATTAGTTAATTAAGCACAACTTGGAGTGTCCTGATTTGGAAATATATCATCCGAGAATAGTTTGCAGTTGACATTTGTGCAGCCTCATGCAGACAATTTGCATATTTAATTGAACCAAAAACAAAAAATTGTTTTCGACAATATTCCATTTTGGGATATTTTTTGTTTTTTAATGAAAACATCGAAAATTTCAAAGATATTAAAAATCAAAAGCAGCAGACACCACAAAAGTGCCTCGAGGAGCAACTTTTGGGCCGGTGACAAGGACGAAGGCGAGTGGAAAGTGAAAATGGATGCAGAAGTGGAAATGGAAGTGGAAGTGAAAACCCCGCGGCGTCTACCAAAGGGCGTTCCAAGGGTTAAATGCAAATGAAGGAAGATGCGACAAAAAAGGTCCAAGAACTGTTTTTCGAGGAAAAACATGAGGATATGAGGAGCCGTTTAGGGAACAGGACATGTCTGGTTCGCTGGCATTGGAGGCAAGGCAGCCCTGCCCAACCCTTTGTCAAACTCATTTGATAGATCAGTGGCATTTGTGCCAGGTTCTGTCCCGTTGTGGAACTGCCCCTGGGACGACGAGATGCGGCTGCTCAACAAATTAATTTGCCGCCAACTTGATTTCTGTTCTCTCCCTGGGTTTCCTCCCTTCCTCTGTTTCCCTCCCTCTCATACAGAGTCGTAACTCCCCCTGTGCTCTGGGAAGTTTTTGGTCATTTGACTATTGAAAAGCTGCCTTGTAAGCGCCTTCAGCTGGCTACACAAACAATGTCCAAACATTGAGTCCTTTGTCTCTTTCTTCGCTGCTCTGCTCGGCTCCTCTCTACTCCTTGCTGTAGCTTTTGTTTGGCTTGACCAAAGGACACTGCGGACACGCCTTGAGGTTTCGCTTATGATTTATGTACTGCATTGGTTTTCATATCACGTCAAATCAAAATGTCAAAACAATCTGATCAAAAGGTGCAAGGGTTGACCGGCAAAAGCAAAGCAATAGTCGCGAGTGCTTCATACCCTGATACTTAAACATCCTGCCTCCTTACTGCAGACCCTATATAGCCCTATGCAATATTCAGAATATTTGGAAAACATACTGATATATGTTTGATCCAAATGTAATAGTTGTACTCCTAGTTTTAAGGTTATAATTTTAAGAAATGTGGGAAGGATCAGAATAATATTGATAATAATAGTATTAGTCATTCATTCATTCCTTTGTAAAACGTTATTGTTATATCATTTTTAGCTTGGATGATAAGAAAAATGTAAATATATTAATATTATTATATGCCTTGCCAAGTTTCAATGGTATTACGAGGAAAAAACAAGTAAGAACGTTGCAGTCGGCGGCGGCGTCCGACGGCGCACGCACCCGACTGCAGAATACTATGTTCCCAGTCCTATGTATATAATATGGTTATTTGTGAGTTCAGAAAGAAACGCGATTTTGCTCCTTTGGGTGCGTGGGGGTGGGGGGTGTCCAAAAATTTTTGATGCAGTTTTATCCAGGAGGTCAACATTAGTCTCTATGCCAAATTTGGTGACTCTAGCTCTACTGGTGCGGGAGATATAGGTTTTGCTCCATTGAGGGGTGGGGGTGGGGGGGGTCCAAAAATTTTTGATGCAGATCTGTCAGGAATCTCAACTTTAGTGTGTATGCCAAATTTGGTAACTCTAGCTTTAAAAATGTGAAGATTCAGGTTTTCCCCAAATTTTGGGGGAGGGAGTGGGGGTGGGGGGCTGATCTTGACACTTTATAAACTGACGATATACACCAACATGTGTGCCAAATTTGGTTGCTCTAGCTCAAAGATAAAGGCAAAAAAATTGCGTTCATACGGACAGACGGACAGACGGACATTGCGCAAACCCAATATACTATTTTTCCCTTCGGGAACATAGTATAAAAACCATTCTGGGTTGCCGAAGATTTAATATCCTTATTATTATTATTATTAGTGATGGGAGCGTTGCACTGCGACCTATGAGATCTATTGTGCCCCCTTCTAAGCCTAAAGCTCACTCATCAACCCTATCTCCTGCATGAATGCAAGGATCTTGGTCGGATCTAGAGTACCTATATCGTTCGTCTCCTTACAGAGATGCTAATCACTTTGCTCCCTTGAGAAGTTTCTGTACAAAAACTCAAAGCTTGATCAATCGAGTCTGTGGCAGCTATATAGTTTGGATGAAATATGGTCGGCAAGGTATCTCTCTAGGCGTTACATATTCTGTATCAGAATTAAAATACCCTCTGCCAGGGTATCGAATTGAAGACTGACCAAAAAGCGCGTGCCGCGTGGCATCGCGACGCCCGCTTAGGAAAAGAATAAAGGAACCACAGGGAAAACTGGACAGATACAGAGAGACAGACAGGGAGATGGTCATTTACAACCCTTTTCATTTGGCAGTCTGCAGGCGGCATTTGGTCAGCAACAGAAGCAACAGCAGCCAGCGGAAAATGCGTTTGGGGCAAGCGTGAAAAATGAGAAAAACATTAAAATCGACGCCTTTGATGAGGGTCGATGAGATGTCATCATAAAAGCGGCAAGTGGCAGGCAACTGCTTAGCATAAGGCATCTGCTTGCAGGGCTAGACAGGTTGATCCCACTCTATCCGATCCTGGCTTGGAGTCCTGCCAGCCACGCGCCATTTATGTAAATGCCAGCGGGGCAGCGAGGTAGCGGCAGCACCTGCTGGGGGCAGGGATCGATTCGATTGGCAATTGAATTGCAGGTGCCGGGAGATTATAAAATATGTTAACAGACTTGAGGCAGCAACTGCACAAGCCCGAATCCGAATCGACTACTTACCCGTAAGGAGGAAAACTAAGCTAACTGATTAATGGCCGGGTATCCGGGCCAAATGAGATGAGAAAATGAGAAATTGCCGTGTTAGATTGCCATGGCAAACAATTTGAATAGCCTGTCCCAGCTAAAGCAAATGTTGAAAGTGTCCCGAATCCAGTTCTCTGAGACTCTGTACGGGCGATATGGCAAACGGGATGGCGAATGGACAAGGAACAGAAGCAGAGGCAAGGCAGAGGCAAGGCAGAGGCAGAAATAGGAACAGGAACAGGAACTGGCAGGCAATTAATGCGTCAGTTGCAGCGAAGCGGAAAACTGGTTCGCAACTCGAAAACTGAACAATTCAGAAACTCGAACTTTGTGCGCAACATTTGAACATTCGACACAGGCGCATAAATTGCCTAAATATTTAATAAATTTAAAGGAAGAGATACAGGATTAAACTATTAGCTATTACTTCTATTATTCAATACCAATATAAGAAGGTAAACAAGCTGTCAGAGTGTTGTTCCGACTATATAAATTTCAAATATTTATATATACAATTTCGACTAACGATTGAATACTCCTTGAAATACTTGAAAGATATTGCCTTTGAATGAAAATCAATTGAAACATAACTTTGAAAGAGAAAACGTTTGCACTTTCATTCGAATTTGGAAACATAGCCGATTCTGGATGAAAAGTAGTCGGAAATGGAAACAGGACTGCAATTGATATACTTATAGTTTTATATTATTTCATAGCTATCAAATAAGGACCCCACAGTCTCCCAAACTTGGATGTATCAATATCAATATGTAGAACATCAACTGACCCACTCGTAATCCCTTTTGTAGAGTAGAATCCCACTAGTTGCTCGTAACTGGAAATTGTTTGAACCTCTTTGTCATGGCTTTACGTAACAGCCTTTATTATAAATTCGTTTTGGTTTAGGCATGCCATTCACAACTGAAGACCTGCCTGCTGAAGGCCCTTCCTGAGATCTGTTGGGACTGTTTTCGGAACTACCTGTCCGCTAAACGCGTCGGGTTAGTACGGATACTCTATAGGAACAGCTTGCAGGCATTTGCGACACATTTGCTACGCCTTTCCACACCAGGGAAGAGTTAAAGGATCCTAGTCCCATTGCTGATTCCAGCTTATTTATGACCTATGTGTCGCCCATTAGCCGGGCTCGGGTTCAGGCGACAAGTCCTGAGGCGCAGCTAATGCTCAGTCCCTGTTATTTATTTAGAGCCGAACTTCAGAACTCATTTAGATTAGTTAGCATTAAATATTGCTATGCAAAACGCAGTTCGACTTATGGATGAGCTGACAGACAGGACTCGGAACACCGGACAAGGGATAGGGACAAGGGAACGGGACACGGGACCAGCAGGAATTGGAGCAACGCAAAGTTGAAGAAACGCCTGCAAAACACTTGCACCTGTTGGCTTGACGATTGACGATCGTTTGTCCTGTCGCAAAGGACCTCTGCCCTCGCCCTCGCTCTTTCCACGCGTCCCTGCCATCTCCCTCACTCTATTGATTGCCTATCGAGCAGGTCGAGTGCCAAGCCAGGCCCAAGTGCCGCACGATGACTCTAAACGAGAGCAGGACTCAATTTTCGGGAACCCGCTCGACGACGCGGCTCTTCTTAATGAAGACGAAGACAGGTGCTACAAAATTGTAGGTCCTCGCCCAAGCACTGCACAGTGACCCACGAGCCTTCGAAAAAATAGAAATGAAACGAGTCAGAACGTTGCAGTTGCAAGTTCCCGACTGCAGTCTGTTTTATTTCCTTATTTGCGGGGCAAAACTGCGCGTGGCGAAATACCCTTAGTGAAAATCCTTGAAGGCGGTTATCAGTAGTCCTCATATCAAATTTGCTGACTCTAGAAAGGTGTAGGAGGTAACGATTTTGATGAGAGTCCACAATATGGTATAGCTGAAAATAAAAGTCCTAGAATTAAGAAAATCGCCCGAAAAGCTAGAAAAAAAATCGATATCCCAGGAGTAATGTCTAAACTTATGAAATATATTTTATTAATTCAGAAAGTTGCCTTAAAAATAATATTTATGCTATTTAGAACGTAATTTCTATAAATATCCAAAAAATGCCCCAGAAATTAGTAATATTATTTCTGCTTTCCATAACCTAATTTCAACACTTAATAATGAAATGTTCCCATTTCATTTACCTTTTAGAAAAACGAAAATCATTTATCAATATACTTTCTGAAATCAAAGGCGAGTTGCCTGTGGCAACAAATTATGGCGATTTCGACATTTTTGTGCATTTATTTTTCTGAGTGTAGGGAAACTACCGCGTGGGGGCACCATTGGTACTTCCACTGGTTACTCCACCAGCATAATCAGGCACCCCTTGAAAGTACTCGTACTCGTGCTTGGTTGCACGTTAATTAGCCGCTGCATACGCTAATTTTCCATACTGTTCACGTTTTTCGCACATGTCGTGAATTGCAATGACAGAACCATTTGTAAGCCGGCAGATGATGATGCGGGTCCAAGGTGCAATTTTATTACTCCGGCTCCGACTCCGAGTCCGAGTCCGAGTCTGACTCCGACTCTGACTTGTCTGCAATTGTATATAATGTGTGTTGTGTGTGTGTAATTACAGTTTTGCCACACGCCCCTGAGAGGTTTCGATTTTAATGATACTTTTGTTAATGTCCTGTGCGGAGACAAATATCCTCGCGAGGCGGCGCGATTTATGGGCGGGTCATAAAAGTTGCGGCCCGATCGTAAACTGGGGAAATCCTTGAAGTGCAATTGCTGCGGTATCTCATGTCCTTAGCAACTTATTCATGTAATAGCTCTGTTTTACGAGCAGTTTAAGAAATGATACGAACAACTTTTCAAATGTTTTACGCGTTTTTTGTGTGTAAATATTGTGGGCCAACTCTGTGTTTTTTATGAGTTTGGTGTTTATAGGGGAAACAAAGGATCAAGGAGGCTGAATCAGGCAGGCGGCTCATCAAAATGCAACTTGCGGGTAGGCTACAATCGGTGTTAAGTAGGGGAATAGTTGGAGATATAAAACTGTTAGAACCTACAAATTTTACCCGGTATTTGCACCCTTAGCAAGTGAAGAAGTCAAAATCTTCGTTATGGGACTACACTTTGAAGAACTTGCTTAGGGAACCAGAGTGACTATACCTCAGTTATTCTAAAACGAAGTAAAACAATGTGTTTCTTCGTCAAGTAAAGTCGAAGAGAGATCCTATATCTCTCATATATATAGACAACAAAATAACACCAAAGAACTCTGTAAAATTTAAAATGCCCTGAGATAAATGCAAAGTTGATTGTTCTAAACAGGAAAAAGTAATATATTTTTTTGGAATACAGGATACTATATGTGGAAATGTTAATGAAGACAGACTTGGGTCCTCTACCACGTCACTTAAAGATTAGATCACCTGGATGTTGTGTACAAAGCATGATGAGCTGCTCAATAGACTTTATCATATGATGTTTTACTCCTTAGCATTAGCTGGTAAACGTAGATAGGTCATCTAGATCTGGACTAATCCGGAGTCCATCAAAGTTCGGTTACCCCAAGCAAGATATCTTATCGAGGCAATCAAAAGCCGCAGAGCAAACAACTAAAGTTGAGGGAAATTGGCTTAAGTGCTTAAAACCGGAACCCAATACATATCGCCTAATGGAAAGCAATTAGACAAACCCAAGCCCAAGTACACACAGAAGGAAGCTGAGGCCGAGGCAGCCTGGAGGATCTGAGGATCTTCAGCATCCTGGCAAACCACTTTTGACCCCTTTTTTGGGAGAGCTGACCTTAAAGATTTTTAATTACCCTGGCGCGCAGACCTTTGCTTATCCGAGGCACAGATCGGCATTAATGTATCTATTAGTTTGCATTTGGCATTGTCGGTGTCAAAGTTTGTCGTGCAAACAACATTTACATACAGAATCGAAAGGATACAAAGGACAACCCTTTCACTCGGTCTCTCTCCCTTTCGCTCGCACACATTGGCTCTGTCTCTGTCTCTGTCTGTCTTCGGCTATGCAAATACGGATCTATTGAATAGTTTGATCTTGCGGTTTAGCTGGAAATCTTGAACCCTAAGCCCAAGCAGGAAGCGTTCAAATAACACTTAAAAGGTCCTTTTGGTGCGGGTGTTAAGGATCAAGAACAAAGGGATATAAAACGCGAATTCAAATTGAAAATGAATATGGAAATGGAAATGGAAATGACATTTCAATGCCAGCTTGTCACACGTTGTACGTACCTCTCATTTGAAGGATGACAGAAACAGAGCGGCACAGGACAAACTCAATCACAAGGACATACTCGTACTATTCCCACTTTGGCGCGCAAAAACCGAACCCGAACGGCAAGATGTCCCAAAAAGCAGACCAAACAAAAAACAAAAAGGAGGAAAATCGGAATAAAGCGAAGCAGGACGAGAAGCAAAAGCGAGAAGCAGAATCGAGTACAAGGCACGAAAAATGCGCACACGTCACATTGATTAATCGTCTCGTCTTCCCTACGCCCCTCTGCCTCTCTCTCTCTCTCTCTCTCTCTCTCTCTCTCTCCTCTCTCTCACTGTGGAAATCAGATCCTTTGACATATACAAATAGTTGGCGAAATACACGCAACGTGTCCTGCAATTGAGTTTGGAATACCTTAAGAACTTATCGCGCACGTCGCAAGGGATTAGTGTGCTTTCTTTCTTACTCTAGCTCTAGCTCTACCCCTGGCCCTGTTCCGGCACCGGTATAGGGTCCTTCTTCGGTACCGCTGCTCCATTTATTGACAGTTGCAATTGCGACTGACATTGATTGAGTTGCCCTTCAGTCCTAGCGTTATCTCTATCCACAGTCCGCCCCAGTAGAAGATCCTTATCAACAGTTCCGTTTGGGCAGCTGGCCGCAGTGGTTCCTTGGGATCTGTGCGAAATATCGCAAATACGAGTAGTTCTTATTGCTACACATTAGGAATACACACTTAAGTTTCTAGGCTAGCTGGCACCGCCTTGCCATTCTATGAAGTTACACGAATCTCATATTAGGCTTATGGGGATAGCAATCCTCCAATCCTCCAATTCATTTCCTTCCCTATTGAACATGTATGAATGAGGTTAGTTCTGAGATCTGGACATCTCAAACACACACACATATGCATCAAGCAGTCTAGCGGCATGGCACGCAAGCAGTGTATTTCAAGTGCCGGCAGCACTACTGCTTCCCACCGCTCTGCAGTACTGAAAGTAGTTCCTTGAAGAACTTCTCTTTACCCAAGGAACTAAGAGGAACCCAAGAATTGTGCATGTCAAATACAGACATAGAGACGGACCAGGACCAGCTATTGAAACTGATCAAGAATATATATCCTTCTTCTCTCAGGTACATGCATTTACACAGTTTTAGCGCCGCTTTTACCCATTTTATGCGAACAGAACAGTACAAATTGCCACATATTAAACTTTCCCCTTTTAATTCACCATTCACCATTCCTGAAACCGCTTGGAATATAACAATGTTCCTGCTATCCTGCACGATATCTTCAATTTCCATTACTAACTTAGCTCATCTTTTAGGGATATTTACTTAAACTATGACAAATGACCAGGTTAAATCAAAAGACAATGATTAATATGGCAATCAAGCACTAAAATATAATATAACAAATTATTAATTTTATGCATGCATAGTATTTAAAATGACAGATCTGCAAATACTTTCTGCTACACATTACAATTATCGTTGTCTAGGTCGGTAAGTTAAGATCTGTAAACATTTTTAATTGAAGTTTATGAAGTATTGCTAAAGATCAACTATTTAGTGAATGTCTGGACTGTTTCCTATACGTGTGTTTCCAATAGCGTTCATTCCATAACGATTGCTGCAAAATGTGCAAAGCATAAAGGTAGTTGGAGTTTCGCTACAGCTAAGTGCCCTTAACCCGGGCCCCTGGGCTATTTCCGGCACTTAACCCATTAGGCCAAGAGCTGGCAATTGGCGGCCACTTGAACCAGTTGCCAGGCACTTGAGAAGTTGCCTTGCGTTGGTGTTGAAATGCGTCGCACGTGCTCACAGCATCCGCACACACACTACACACACGACACACACTCCAGACACACACACACACACACACACACACACCCCCGGCGAGGACAGCTGTCCCCTGGGGCGGGGTGTGTCTGATATTCTTTTTTGCAGGATCGCAGCTCGTTACACAACTTTTGGCGCAATTGCCGAAAGGTGTGCCAAGGCAGCTAACGCCGACGCAAAGGCTCTCAGGATCTTGGGCTCTTATGCGACAAATCAGAGCAGCGCAAGGAGCAGGCACAGGCGCAGGCGCAGGACGTGTGCGTCTGCGGCAGCTGCCATGGGGTAACTCAATTGAGCGCACAGCAACAATGGACACTGGCAAAGGACAATGGCATTGCCTGGGCATTTACTTAAAGGCATTTAATAGACATTTAAGAAGCCAGAAGCTAACGACCCACGCATTGTCCTGATCCTACAACTGAGCCTCAGCCTGGCCAGCTGCTGTGGCCTCAACAATTTTCCATATGGCTTGCATAACTTGGTTACGGACCGCTGGCTCACAAGCTGCTGCTGTTGGCTAACAAGCCGCAGTCTAGCCCAAACAAGCCACATTTCTCTCACCCACAAGCTAAATATTCAAATTTATGCAAATTGCTTGGCGTTTTGTTTTGCAGGAACTGCAGGAACTGCAGGAATGCATGCGCAGCACAGGTGTGCTATAAATGCCATGTAAATGCCCGACAGGATATGCAGGATATGCTCACAACTCGGCAACAGGGTAGTTCCGCATTCCCGCACCTTACCCTCTGCTTGGCTTGAACACCTCACTGGCCCACAAATAATTTCACAGGGTCTAAGTCAGGGTACAGGATACAGCATACTCTGGACTCTCAGCTAAGATCCGTG
Organism: Hirtodrosophila histrioides; assembly: GCA_037075165.1. Classification (NCBI taxonomy): domain Eukaryota; kingdom Metazoa; phylum Arthropoda; class Insecta; order Diptera; family Drosophilidae; genus Hirtodrosophila; species Hirtodrosophila histrioides. Next base: position 604,800 of record JBAMCL010000348.1, on the reverse strand, counting down.
GCAATAGCTGTTTATGGTATAACAAGGTAAAGGACCATATGGTTATCCTATGCAGAATCGAGTCGACTGTTTGCCAAAAAGTGTACAAAGTTAAGAGCAGTCTGCTGTGTAGTTTTCCCCTCCTAACGAGCGGATACTTTATCCTTCTTAGAACTCAAAGCTTCAATTTACAAAAGTTGTCGAGTTCGACGAGTCTTCCAAAGGAAGGACCTGGATTTCCAAAGGTGTTCGTTTGTTTCTTGAGAGAAGACGCTTAAAAGACTTCCTAAAAAACAAAATTGATACATTAATGTTCCCCCAATTGCATTCATAGTTTCCTGCGTCATTTCAGGACTCCAACTGAGGAACTTAAGTGCCAGGCCAATTAGCAAATTCTCGAGTCATAAAAAGGTCCTTGCACACATTTAAAACACGAATATATTATTTTGAAACATTGGCACTTTTATTACGAGCAAATATTATGGTATTATATTTAAAATTCTCAAGCGGAATGTTAGTTTGAGGAAGGCGCTTTTAGCAACAATTTTGCTAATTTCAAAATTAATAATAATAGAAAAAAATTAGAAATTTTAACATTTTACCACGTAACAAACAACTGAGCAAAAAAAAGGTTTAAGATTACGTTGACAGCCAAAAGAATTGGAATTCCAGCTCTAAGGAACTCGGTTTATTTCTCCACGAAGACATCCCCATGAAAGGAGAAGCTCAGACGCCGCTTGGTGGCAGCCTCCAGGACGCAGGCGCCACAGGAGTCGGGCTGCCCCTCCTCCTCCTCCTCAAAGTCGCTGGTGGAGTTGTGTCCGCTGTCGGGGCTGATGTGGCGCTGCGTCGAGCGGGAGCGGGAACGGGGCAGCTTCTGGGCTGAGCGGGAGGCAGCCGCCAGCAGCTTCTGCGCCGACTGCCTCACGCTCGAGGAGATCTTTGTGGTGATCTTCCTCTTGCGCCGCACAACTCGCTGCCTCCGCAGCTGCAGCTGCAGCGAACGCCGCTTTCCCTGCCCCCCTACCCCTCCTTCCGACAGAGATGCCGGCTGTGGTGAGCGCACCTCCCGCTCCTCATAGTGATCGGGAATGGGAATGGGAATGGGAATGGAAATGGGAGTAGCTTGGGAGGGTGGCTGCCAGTACTCGCAGAGGTCGCTGGCTGGATCGAAGGCGGGTCGATAGGTGGGCGAGTGGGTGGGAGTCGTCGAGACGAGACGATGCTGCAACCGGTCCCCTCCCCTTTCCCTTTGCCGCAGGCGATGCCGTGTTCGCAGTGGGGCAGCCCGAGTCCGGGTCCGGCCAGTGCCTGGAGCTGCACCTTTGCGCGTGCTCTCCAGTATGGCATCGATCATGCGCTCCAGGGTCACATCGCCCATTTGGCTGGAGCTGAGGGTGGTCTGTTCTCCAGGAGCAGCTCCAGCTCCAGCTCCGGCTCCAGCTCCAGCTCCAACTGTGCAGCTGGGCAGAGGCTTCTGCTCCAGGTAGCGCGGCTTCTCGAAGTAGCTGTCCGGGATGCCCATTCCACGCAGCGCCAGCAGCGGCCCTGGAATGATGTTGTTGTTGTTGTTGTTGTTGCCAGTTGGCCTGTAGCTGGGAGAGTACTCCGCCTCGAAGGTGGGCAGCGTGGAGGCGAACACCGTCGGCTTCAGCTGACTCCGACAACAGCTGGCAGTGGGCGTGGGTGTGGGTGTGGGTGTGGGTGTGGGGGTGGGTGTCTGCAGGGGGGACATGATGTTGCTGAGATCCCTGAGCAGCGGCGTGCGGGGACAGGCAGCAGCGGGCAGCGGGGTAGAGGTTAAATGGTTCTCCTTGCCCGGCAGCAGCGAGCTACGCCTCACCTTGAAGCGAGCAGGATTGGGCGTTGGGATGGGAGTTGCCATTGGAGTGGCCGTTGGAGATGCCACGTGATAGTCCTTGTAGCTGCTGACGCCATTCTCAGGGAGAGCCTCAGCCTCAGCCTCAGCTGCCTTGGTGGCCAGGTAGGAAGGACGCGGCTGATTCACGGCCCACTTGAGCATGTTGGCAGCTGTTGAGGTCTGAAAGTAGCAGGCAAGGATAAAGAGGTAAGTGAGAATCAGGATCTGGCTAGTTAAAGGACTTAAAAGCATTGTCTGCTGGCGAAAACCCGCTGAACTTGTCTCCGTCGACGGCTGTCTATAGAGAGGACCCCTAGACGAAACGAGTTTCCTTTTGATGTTTCGCAAGGATTTCAAATTCGCACTCGCGCAGGCAGCTTTTGCTTTTGGTTTTGGTTTTGCTTTTGCCGGCTGCGGAGGCTCCTGGCGAACAATTGAAAGCTGCCACAAAGCAAGCAACGTGCAACAAAGGCAACGGCAACGGCAACAGCGGCAACGGCAATGGCAACTGCCACAGATGGAAGGCGCGCAAAAATGAAGCTGAGATGAGGTGAGGTGAGGTGCGGTGGGTCTTGGGCAATTTCCAGCTGCGCCCAGTCTGCGTTTTGGGTGGTTTAAAATGGTGGCCCTGGCACACTCTGGAACTCGGCACTCATCCACCGATCGCTGGCCATTTAAACGCAAATGTGGCTCAAGTGGAACACGAATGCGATTCCCACTCCGATTCCCGAGCCACTTGAGAATGCGTGGAAAGCATTTTGCGCATTTTGCCGCCTCGTTTTGGTCTGAAGCGCACTTGAGATGCCATACGAAAGTTGATCCTAAAACCGAACCCAGACCCAGACCCAGCCCAGACCCAGAACCAGAACCAGAACCCATCCCAAGCTCAGACCCAGAGCAATCCAAACGGGACGCACGCGCACAATTTCAATTTGAATGCAATTTATGTGTTGATTTCAATGGGGTGTTTTGGCTGAATTACATTCCTCACAGGGCACTCGGGACAGTTGTGGATGGTTGGCTGCTTTTTAATGCATTTTTAATGGCTGGATGCGTTGCACTTGTCGCCTCAATTTACCTTTTTGGGGAAACGAAACTCTGCTTTGCCAAAACTGTATTTGAATTCACACGATTTCACATCAAACTTGTGCAAATATCTGTCCAAAAATATTCAAAAAAATAAAAACAAAAAAAGCACGCACTCGAAACTGGAATGGAACGAACGTCTTGTCAGGGGCACAGACGCAATGTGACTGATTCTGGCCAGGCACGTCATCTTGCGTGCTCAGCTCAGCTCAGCTCAGCTCTGCCACCGCCACCATCCACCGCTCTCCACCACCAGGCAAGGCAGTTCACGTTCAACTTCTGTGTTGAAAGGCAACTGTTGTTGTATTGGCATGCCGACTGTGGGAATTGTCGAGAACACACACAGAGCGAGCGTCACTCACCCTCGCTCTCTCTCTCTCTCTCTCTCTCTCTCTCTGAGCGAGGGATTGAAATTGAAGGCCGATTGAAGCTGATTCGTCCTCTAGTTCAATCGTATTGTGTAGTTCTGAAATGCATTGCGAGCTTATGGCATTTGAAATTGAATCTCTGATTGACTCCCCCATTGAAGTGAGCTTAAAGTTTGCATTTTCACTCAATATCCATATTGAAAGTAATACTTCTATCAACATTCCGGACGGGGAGTGATTATCAATGCTTTCAAATCTTAAATCACATCAGCCGATGAAGTTGATAAGTGTTGTTCTAAGCTGCACTCAACGTTTGAAATCAAACTTACTCAACTTATTTTCAGTACTCACTTTGATAGAACATAGTTAGCATTCCAATAGTTGTAAGTCTTGAGATTCCAAATAGAAAGAAAGAAAGAGAGCATCTTATAAAGGAGAGCGAGTGGTGTAGTAGTCGAATTCCCGCTCATAACATATTCTGATGTACTATATCCTGTCATACAATCATTCTGAATCTCTGTAGATCTGCGTCTTTACAAAAACAATTCATTATGTGTTCCTGATTGGGGATTGATTTTATAACCAATAACCCAGGTATGCAATTTGACCGCAATATTTAGAAAAGGCTCCAATGTCCATGGGCCAGGATCACATCTTCTTGAATTTGGTAATAACCAATATACGCGCACATCGCAAAGATCGAGCACTCACTGCAATTGTAAACTTTAGTACACATATTATATTAATAGTATCACCGAAATACTTTGAAACTTATTCCGGTACTACACCTAAGAAGGTCTGAAATTTGTTTAGAAAGGTAAAGGGAAAAAAACAATCATTTTAAAGTACGCTGTATTGTTATACTTATGTTTCGGATAAACATCTTGCAGTCACACCTAGAAAATAAAAGATAAATTTACTCCAATGAAGTACTAATATTCTCGTATAAACTGTCGCTCAGCTATCTACTCGTAGTCCCTTCATTTTAGGCAGTTTTGGAAAAAGTGCATACACCCATCGAATTATAATTATAATTCCCGCTCTTTCTGAATCGAAGTATCAGATTTGGTTAATTTGGTTAAACACAGACATAACTTAGTCTAAAACTACAGATACTACCAAATTGTAATATCCAAAACAATTAACCAACATCAGTTGAGGGCTCACCATTCCGAGCCAAGTTCCACAGCGAGTCCTGGTGAAATACGTAGGAACACAATGATGGAGACGGGGTAGGGAGGCAGAAGCACGAGCGCCTAATCCCACACAGCTGTTCGGGGTACGGGGTACGGGGTACGGCGTGCGGGGTCCCAGAAAGAACAACAACAGCAATGTTGTCCCTGGCGCTCTCCGTGTGATTTAAGATTAGCTACCTCCCGTCCTTTACCTACTTTCTAAGTGTACTTTATCTTGATGTCCTTGCTTGCGTGTGTTTCCGTGTGTGAGGGAAAACGCCCGTCAAGGCTTCGACAAAAAAAAAATAAATAAATAAAGAAAAAACGGTAG